>KL197764.1:45702-84334 GCA_000697665.1 Jaapia argillacea MUCL 33604 | reverse complement strand
CATTGTGCCGGCATATGTCCACAGTAGAATGAAGACTTTTAAGCATCTGAGAGGGTATTTCAACCTGCGGGCCTTTGCCGGGATGTAGAATATTGTGGAAACTACATTTGAGCATGTCACCTGTACTTAGACACCTATTTATGATGTTGCGCATACCCAGGCATTGGCCGGCATGCATCAGCAGTAGAATGGAGGCTTTTAAGCATCTGGGAGAGTATTTTAACCTGCCCGCCTTTACCAGCAGGTACAATATCACAGAAATAACCTTTCACCACGTCGCCTGTACTTAGACACCTATTGATGATGTCGTGCATACCCAGGCATTGCACCAGCATGCATCAGCAGTAGAATGGAGACTGGTCAATGTAGCTATTCTGCGCATTACAACCTGGCAGCTGCCATGAAATCCATTCCGCACCTGATTTCCTGAGTGCCAGGCGGATGTCGGCTGGCCATTACTAATGTACACACATAGTAGGTCTATGAGGTCAGCTGATACATTAACAATGGCATGTCCACTGGTACATTATCATAGGCAGCGGACGCCTGTCAGCCGAGGTCTGCTGGCACATTAACAATGGTTGATATGCAATGTCCGCTACACATTACTATTGGGTCAAGATAGCTGAACAGTGTGCCAAAATCACATACAGTAATCTGATATTGAGTAAGTCAACGATAGGTGGGCATAATAACACCACCTTCAAACATATCATCCAATTCCACAGTCAATCCAACAGAATCAGATGGATGAGCCATGATCTTGTAAGTTACTGTTGAGAATGGACAGTGATAACAAAGAAAGTCGCAAAACCAAGGCCCACACAAAGTATTATGAGTGTGATGTGCACGGAAAAACAAAAGCAAAGTGACATGCGGTGAAAATCTGTGATCTCAGCAGAGTGTGGGAGCAGACACCCTGATGTCAGCAATATTAAAGAACAGTCACACACTCAACACTGGGTACAATGACCATTGTTGGTACCCCAAAAATCCTCCAAACATCCAACAGAATGAGAGTTTGTTCCATCTCCTAACATCCAATGAAATTTCTGTCAAACAATCTCTGAACATTGAAGATGCAGGATGTCCTTTATCTGTTTGGCTTAGTAATCAATGTTTGGAGGGCACTTGGAGGATATTTGTACAAAGTCTGTTTGGAGCAGTGTTCAGTGTCGAAACTGCAATTAATGCACCCAGTGCAATGTAATTGAAACCGTGAGACAAAGTCCATGAGAATTTTTGACACAGTAAGGTGTCGTGGCTCTCAACTAGGGAATAATGATTCTTTCCTCATACCTCAGGAATTTTAACAGGTATGGGTATGGGTGGGGTGTTGAATACCAGAGGGTGTACCTGTGCACCACCCTAATCCTCCATCAGCCACATCATTAGTAGTGAGCCTATACAAGACATCAGCTGCTACACTAGTAAAGTGTATGTTGGACCATCAGCCAGTGTCAGTTAGTCCATTACTATCCTCAAAAATGTTTGTCAGGTGACAGGTTATTAAAGGAGGTAAATAGCTGAACCATGTGATCACACAAAGCTCAGATATGAATTTTTCACCATCACCCTTCCTTGTTTGCAAGATTAGCACAAATACATACTTCTACACATCCATCTCACTCTCTCCCCTAATAACAGGCAACATGCTTTGTAGAACCTCAATCAAACTGTTTCCATCAAGCCCTACAGTCCTTGCTAGAGTCCAAAAGTCATCCACTACACCATCCACATCCATTCCTGACCAATTTGGAGAAGGTAAAGATCAAATATGAGAAAAGCCTTGAACTGAGATATGTTTACTCATCTGAAGATACAATATAAGTTGATTATAAGGTAAGATATATCCAAATGAAAGTCAGATGAGTTCATCAGTGGCAAAAGATCTGCCAGGAACAAAAACCTACCTTCAGCAATCCTTGTTGATCCTCTAGTGCCAATGAAAAAGGATAAGCACCAAACCGAATCCCTGAACAATGCTCAATAATGGGGTTAGATGGAATGCAGAGGTAAACATCCACACTTTCTGATGCATGCATCTGATACTATGCCCAAAATGCTAATCAACAATTCACAAAAGAAAAAGTATAGGATAACAATGAACCTGATGACACCCGACGACCACCACACATTGCTTCATATCATGTAACAAGACACTTCCCTGAATTATCAGAAGTAACAAGATGCTATTTGTGATATTGCGAATGTGCAGTGCTGAGAATGTTAGGCCATTCGATGTTGGTTTTCTGATGGAAGGGGAGGGAGGAGGTTGACGATACAGTGGTCCAGATCGGATATGGTGAGATCTGAGGACTGGGCGGGGAGGGTCGAGGGTATTAAGAGGGAAGAATAGGATAGGAAGGCATAAGATTGGGATGAGATGGTCAGGTTTGTCAATGCGGGTGGGACAGATGGAGGCACGGGAGCAAGGGTGGTGCGGGACGGTGGCGGCGTGGGGGAAGTGGGAGTCAATGATTGCAGAGGCGATTGTGGAGTCTTTCTCTTGAAGAAGAATTTGGGTTTGGGGGCTGAAGATGCCCTGAGCTCCTTGAGTTGTTGTTCGAGAGCTGTCAGTTGCTGGGGAGGAAATATAGGTCAGTACAGTTATCAACCGACCTGCAACACCACAAGAGAGACATGGAATCTTGCTACAGGTCTAGGAAGAGAGATAATTAGATAATTAGATACTCACCAGCTCGAACTGCCTCTGATCGTACCCAGTCAAGTACCCCCCCATAACCGCATCACTTAAACTCTTCCTTAACTTCACAACCTCGATGCTCACATTGTTGATCTGTTCTGATGTGTTTGGCTTTCCAAGATAATCAAGACGAGCGGCAATTTCTGTTGAGCGCCGGTATAGATAAGCCAACAGGATGGTGTGAGCATCAGCAAATCTACAGATCTCTGGTGTCTTGTTGAAGCTTTTTTGGGCTTTTCGGTAGGTGGACAACATGACCAGACAAACAACCCACTGACAAGACAAACAAGAGGAACAAGTTTACAAGCCTCGGGTATTCATTTACCAGTATCATTCACAATCATAGTGAATGGGTCAATCAACTAAGAATTTATGCATGTAATGGTCAGCATATCTACTAACATAGAATGCCGCAAACACATCCAATGAATCCTCGTGTGGAAAATCAGCTGGTAGTAATCCAGATCCATAGACACCTATGAGATGCGCAGCTTGGTCAACGGAATCCAGGTGGACAACGGTGAGGCTCTGTCAACCATTCCCACTGAACTCTGGTCGAACTACCCACATGCCCGTGTCGTCATCCTTCACAATAGGCACTAGCCAATGAACGAGAGCACACGAATATTGGACACCCTGGAAGACAAAAGAGAAGAAAAGAAACACACGGCCAATAACCATCCCGTGCATTCCAGGTTGGTCTGGGTCCAATGATATGAAGATGGTGTCACATCTAGGGTGCTCACCACACCAGCAAGGGTTGGACCGGATGCGCTCTTGACACATCCTGCCAGCTCCGCAAAGGTCACTCGGAGCATAAAACAGGGCAACTGCAGAGTGAAAGACAGGGCAACTGCAGAGTGAAAGACAGATTGAACCACCGAAGTAGGGCAAGTCATCGACAGCCAGGGCACAGGAGGGAACCTCAGAATTGGGATTGAGTTAGTTGAATAAGAAGTGGTGGATTAACTTGGGTAATTTAGGTTGACCAATGAATGTTGCAACATCTTCAACGTTCTTGGGGTAGCCTCACTCTAATGACTGGTTAGCTGATATTGCACAATCAATGGTGACCAGTTGGTACTTATGAGGTGTTCAGGCAAGCTCCACCAAAGACATCACCTTGGGGCCTGGCACTGGACCACCATCATCATCCTCCTCATCTGCTGGATGGCGGGGTGGCTCAGGAGCCTCTCCTCTCAACATCTTTGCCGTATATGACAAAGTTGTCCCCTCCATCATTCCCTGCGTGGTGAAATGGTGGCGGGCGCTTGCCATCTTGTTGAGGCGACAATTCGTCTGGAGCATCTGCTTCAGTGCCTTGAATCGACTTGAGCATCACCAGGGTTCTTTAACGGCCTTGATATGCTTCGATTCGGTTATCGACGAACACAGTCCGTTAGGAGAGCCAAATAGTCAGATAGAACGGCTGTAGTGTTTTAGGGAGTGCTGCTGTGGTAACGAAATGTCGGTGCGAACACCGGTCTCGATAAAGATTGTACGATGTTCGTGGAATCATGCAAGGGCAGTGTTGAGCTCCATAAGGGTGTTGGTATTGAGGGCGTTACGACGCACAAGGTAGCAAAAGTCTAAAAATGCTGCAACACACTTGACCATCTTCAGCAGAACATGACCCGCAATCACAGGAAGATAGACCTGAGGAATAGATCAATTAGGTGTTGGACAATGTGATCGTACTGCTTACCTTCATCAGGGCCTTGGAATCATCACTGGTCCACTGTGAGAAATCATGCCCATCTGGAAATTGATGGAGCCCAGGAAAGGCGGGGACAGCTGATATTCTGGTGAAGGTACTATAAGAGTTACATCAAAATTGGGCATGGTTTGGATTACTCACCAGTGATCAATGTTGTCAATTATTTCATTGGCACGAGTCTCGCCATGAACTAAATGAAGATACTCGTTTACCCAGCTCATGATGTGATCCTTAAAGGTCCCCTTGATGGCTTGATGAAGCAGGTCTGGGGATAGGAGTTCATGGATATCCACATGAGGAAATCCATGCGTGAATGGCTAGAGTATGATTTAGTCCATAGTTGAGATCGACCAGCAATGAGCACTCACAACCACATCAGCCCGGATACCATAGTCATCCCAAAGGATGGGCAGATTGAATGAGTTGATAAACACATCAGCGGCATCATGGCTTCTTCAGACTGCACCGGCTCCATCGAGGTCGGTAGGTTGTGCATCACATCTACTCAGATTACAGATCAGGAAAATAAGTTGAGACAATTACTATGGCTATGCTCACTTTGGACACCAACCAGACACAATCCCAGCAAGCCAAACTTGCTCTGGGTAGTCAGCGATATAGGGTCCCAAACCAAAGATTGCTTGGCAAAAGTGACCATCAGAACACTGGATGACCTTGGGGGTGGTCATGGTGGGTTTGAGCAGAGCAAATACACGAGCTAGACATGTGTGGTACATCTGACAGCTAAACTTCTGAAAGGCCGCCGTCTTATGCTGTTTATGATTTGCCTTTGGAATCGGCAAGAACGTGACAGGTAGAACACCGGTGCCGCAAGCACGATGGGGGGGTTTGTGAGAATTCTGGGAGACATGTAAATGGGATGATATTCTTGATGTCCTGTTGCAACAGATACAGTCATCTTGTCACTGCCGGCGACGATGCAGCCCATTCAGCCAAAAAACCCTATGATAACCCATCACCCAATGAACATAATACCCAATGTTAACAAGTCAACCGATGTCGGCCGACGGTGGATGGTAATGTGTTGGCTGATGTCAGTAGCTGGTTGCTAAAGGAGCAGCCGATGAGGTGCTCTGGGTTAGTAACCTATTGACCGACAAGTAAGTATATAGTTTCCAGGCAGCTATTAAATGGGATTGGGTAGGTATCGTATTGTTTGATGATAGCTCACCGGCTGACTATGAAAGATTGGGTTACCAACCTGTCAACCAACACTGGATGGTAACGTGTCGGCTGACGTCAGGAAGCAGGTTGTTAAAGGAGCGGCCGATGAGGGGCTCTGGGTTAGTAACCCATTGACTGACGAGTAAGTATATAGTTTCCAGGCAGCTATTAAATGGGATTGGGTAGGTATTGTATTGTTCAATGATAGCTTGCCGGCAGACGATGAAACATTGGGTTAGTAACCTGTCAACCGACACTGGATGGTAATGTGTTGGCTGATGGTGGGTTAGTAACATGCCAGCTGCTGGTTAGCCAAATGGTTCCTGCAGAATGCTTGGTGGCACCGCTGTGACGGTTATGGCTTATATAGAACCAGAGGGCTTTGTGGGGTGAACGAGAGCTCAGTCATGCAATGTAATCCTTCAGCGAGTCACAGTTGTGTCTCGGCAAAGCACACACATTATTGGTGAAAAATAGGTTTCAGAGTGGTACTGGGCTTCACAACATTTGTGAGGTGAACACGCACTCTGTGATGAATAATCATTATTTGGCAAGTCAGTGTTACATCTCGGCGAATCGCGGGTACCGCTAGACTAGGTATCCACAGACTTCATTTCATAACTTAGCACATTCCACATGATTGATTGCGTTTCACAGCCTTTGTGAGGTGAACAAGCCTTCTGTCATAGATAATCAGTATTCGGCGAGTCAGTGTGGTATCTTGGTGAATCACAGGTACTGCTAGACTTGGTATCAACACACATTGGTTTCATAATGTAGCACATTCCACATGATATATGACTTGGGATAAGCAGTGACAATGATATGGAGTCAGTGGAGGGGCTTGGTTAATTGTGTCTGGCCAGTTCAAATCTGGGCGTCGTCTTCAGCACATATCAACAGCAAAGGGTTTGTTGTGCCATTGATAAACCAACAATGAGCTGTATAAGTTTCTCGATAATATTGACAAGTGGTCTTATCATCAGGAAGTTGACTTCAAGGCTTTGATATGATCGATCATCCAAGGTGCATGGGTCATGGGTCATATTGCATAGGCATGAGCATACAGCATAGTCTACGAGACAGTAAAACATAGGCATAGAGTACAAAAGAAAAGAAAAACAAGAACCAGAACAAGGAGAGAAAAGAAAGTCCAGTGAATTGATCATCAACAACAAAAATAGTCCATCCCTGGCGAACGACAAACACGTCTGTACCCAGTGAGTGACAACCCCTCCAAACCCAGAACAGAATCAGGACTCCATCGCCACGTCCGTGGGGGTGCAGAAGTCTTCGACAACGTGCAGGCATGCCTCCAAATCAATCTTCAGGGGATCAACAATGGTCTGAATCTGTTTCGCGGTGGTAATGGGGATGCCTCTGAAGTGCATGTCCACCGAGCTCGACAGCCTTCGGAGATCTGCTTGAAGGTGCTCAATCTCGATGTGTTGTTTGTCAATGACTTCATTGAGTGCCTGGACCTGGGTCACGAGCTGCTGGACTATCTGGAGAAAGATGTACATTGAGATTAGCGTTACAATGCCAAAAAGGAAGAAAGCTCAAGTATCACCTGACCACCTCCAGCGAACTGAGTGGCATCTTGAGGGAGGGAGTGTTGGACAACCACAGGGGTGGGAGGCAAGCTGCTTGAGATCAAGGATGTGGCATCGATGTCCTGGAACTCCAGTACAAGGGGATAAGCAAACGGGACGGTAATGAAATGAGTGGAGACTGTAATAAGATGGTCAGTAATTGCCTGATATAAAGAGAAATAAACTCACCATTTGGGATTACCTTCACAGGCTTCCTGGTTGCACCTGATTGTAAATGTAAACAATACCAACAACGAGGCAAGCAAGCCAGGAGACTCACCGGTCTCGGTGAGATCCTTCTCCTCACGTTCTTCCAGGGCAGTTGAGGGGGCAACCCTATGGTCTAATCATGAGGATGATTATAGTCAGTCAGTTTTGTGACTTAGCGACGACTTTACCTTTCTGTTTTCTCTTTGTCTGCCAGGTAGAGGGTCCGGCGACGGCGTTCAAGGCTGGAATTGACCAAAATCAGCATACATTCATGGATGATGAAGACGTCATTCAGTCACAGGTAGATCTACCATGACTGGAGGTAGTCGATTGAGGTTTGCCTAGAAACGGGGGAAGATAAGAAAGATTGCATCGACAGCAACACAATCAGAGAGCAATGAGACTCACCTAGTTCCAGTTTAACCTTCTCCTGACCATCGCCCACAGCTTGCTGCAACTTGCAATGTTTGGGACTGTGAGTTGGAGAAGTGACCAGAGCTGTATCCAAAGGGATGGGAACAATGCGAGTGCTTGATGCCTCAGGAGGTTCAGGACGTCCACACGCCGAGTTTTTCATCGTCAATGGTCGCCCCTCCAGAATACCTTCCCAGTGACACCAAATTCTTTTTTTTGAGCAGACAAGGCAAGCTGGATGTCGGCCATCTTTCTTCTTGGCATTCTTCTGGGGCTTGGCTGGAGGGACGAAGACACATCGCAAGTTGGAGACCTGGCAGTTGTAGCATCTCACGGAATAAACCTGGCGAAAGTATGAATCGTGAGCATTGACGGGTCACTGTGAAAGACTTACGAAGTGGTGAGAATAGGTGTGAGAGTCCAGGTAGGCTTCTGAGGCTGCATACACATGCTTGTCAGGGGGGGGTGAAAGTTCGGGGTTGAGAAGGGGAGACTGAGCTCGTTTGCACTTTGGTGCTCAGCGAGTCGACGCTGCCTTGGCCTTGACAGGACCAGAACTAACCTCGCCAACTTCATCTCTCCCCTCATCCTCAAGCTCACCACGATTGGGCCTCTCACCATCATTGTCTACAAATTCTGAACCATCCAATCCCAACTCCTCATCACTTCCCACCGGTGCATCAACTTCAACCTCCTCGGGGACAGGCTCTTGTCATTGTTTACCCTTATCGGTCGACTTGTTGCAAGTCGATAATACAACCGGTGGAGGTTGACTGCTATCGACGGAAGGAGGAGGTAGTATGACTGGTGCGCTTGGGGATAGGGAGAGAGCAGTGGGAAGAAGAGGACTGGTAGACGATTGGTGGTCAAGTTTGATGCCTCGTGGAGGACCGACTTTGAGAGCGGAAGTGGAAGAAGTCGGTCCAGTTGGCGGTGATTGAGTCGAAGTTGATGCCTCCGGGGCATCTGGAACACTGGGTGTATCGTCGTCGATTGGATAAGGTGCATCATCTGAGTAGCAGTCCTTTAGTGAATGTAACAATAAGCAATACTGTAGGACTTACACAAAAGGTTCCCATCAAACTCCTTTGATGCCAGGACCACCAAGACCCATCCATCTACAGCCACAAAGTCTGGTGGATGTCAGCGAGGAAACAAATATGACATTCATGATTAGACATACTGGGCTCCCACCACCTGTTTTCGCTGACATTCATACCCTCTGCCCCCAGGATAGGCTTCCTGGACGTTGGCCTGAATTGCGGATGACTCTCAAGGCGAGGATCATTGATAGAAACTCTGGAGAGGTCTGGCGATGGATTGGTCAGCTCGATCTCCAAGGAGAGAGCAATCACTGGGATTCGAGGTTGTTTCCATTCTCCAACGATTTTCTGGATCTTTTCAATGCAGCACATCCAAAGTTGCTAGAATTTGAGTTTTAGTGATAAATCATTTGTGAGTAAAGACAGAGCTTACCTGTTCAGCGGCCAACAACTTGTATGTCGCTGGCAGATGGTCAGCATGGTGAGAGAGAGTATTGACTGCAGATTGGATGTGATTGGTGGCATAGAAAATGCACCACTGAAGGTTTTTGACTTGTTTTGTCGAAGCCATGGAGAAGATTGCGAGAGTTGTAGAAGAAAGGTGTTGCAAGATGATGTTGTAGAACAAGAGTGTTTCAGAGGAAGACTTCAAACGCCAAGAAATCAAGAAGGTACCATTACATAACAAATTTACGAAACAAAAGAAACACCGGATTTGGCAATCTTGGCACGAGGAATTGGCATCACCGGATTTAGACAGCATGCCATGAGGGAATGGGATCGATCCAAGCATTCAGCAACACCAATGGGCCAAGGGCTGCAACCATCTTGATCATGCACAAACAGTGCATCCTCTCTAGTATGTATTCTTGTATCATCGCTGACTTCCCTGATGATTCAGTGGAACGGGATATGGTCATGCACGGTGACTCAGATGGTAATGTGATTGCATTTTATCGAACGAGATCTGACTTCACTTGGTATTTAGATTCCAGCAACTCATCGATCTCCTTGGATCTACAGGAGGTGGATGAAAGACAGAAGTCCATTGGCCATTCTCACCAATCATCAGGATCCGATTCCTCCTTAGATTGGGGTAGCCCTCTGCCAAGCGGTAATGCTCTGGTGATTACATCTGATCCGATCGCTGAGACTGCAGAGGGTCTCCCATCCAGTCAGACCACGACCTCCTCCATTGACTTCAGATCCCAACCACAAATCCCAGGAGTGTCAGAAGTCCTTGCCAACCTCACACAGCACCAGGCTCTGGTACCTCGCCCCACCAGCCGAGAACCTTTTCCTGACTACCACCCAGGTTTAGCATTGGGCTGGGAATCCACTCCTGTGTCTACACCATTGACGCCAGAGCTTCAGGAGACTGCTTGTGAGTCAATATCGATCATTTACCTTTTGAATTGCCTACAATGTGCCTCAGAACAATTTCTTTATAACATAGCCGAATTGCTGGAACATGCTTTGGTGATCTCAACCAAGGATAAGGGCAAAGGGAGAGAGTTGAAACTGGTAAGCACATCACAATATGACTTGCTTACATTGACGAACCTGTGTACAGGATCAAAGCCCCTCGACAAGCGTCACACCGCATGCACATCAACCACCTCTCCCAGTCCCATCCACATCAACTCATTTCAGCCAGTCCCAATCCACCTCAGGTACTCCTGCCTTCACCGAGAATCAGCCTCATCCCTCCAGAGGACATCAATTCCTGCCCACGCTCATTGGCGGTGGGTTTGCTGGTGCAACACCCTCCTCAACAGCGATTTTAGGACTCTCTCAAAGGGTTTGGATGCACCCAGAGGCCATCCAAGACAATTACGTGAACACGATGACATCTCACCTGCAACAGCTCAACCAGCTCAGCAGTCTCATCTACAGGGAACTGGAGGCCTTGGAAATAGTGAGGGTGGTGATTTTGAATGTGGAAGTGGAGAATGTGTATTAACTTTTTGACGAACTCGGATTGTAATGTAAAACTATTGATTGAAACACAGATCATGATCAACATAGCCGAGATGGGCTGGCAACTGGCTGAGGTTTCACCAGTGAAATACTTTGAGTAACTGGGTGATGGTTCACAGGAAGAGTCTTTGGGACAACCCCTTTGATGTGTTTTGGCGGACCTTTCTCTAGAGAATAATGAGTGATTGCCAGGGAACAAAAAAGCGAAGCACTGACTTGACAGGGGGACTTGAGATGTATGCTGTTTCTTTTTGAGCGGTTCATCTGAAACTTTCTTAGTCACGATCGCCAGAGAACATCGATTTCTTTCATACCGGGATCACATTCCTCCCCATCCTCGACTCGTGGTCTTTTCTTGACGGGTTGAACTTTGAGTTTGGCTGTAAATGTGAATCAGCAGTGTCATCCCCACAAGTCAATTCTAAATGTCATACATGGGACTCTCATCAAAGACTTCATGGACTCTGAAGTTGTGTTAGCCAAAATCCTCCATTGCATTGGAGGAAAAATATCTGACCTGGCTTTGGAGTTGGCAAAGCTGGGACGAAGACTGAAGCCATCATTAACTCAAAGCTCTGGTGAGAATTGAGCGAGTCCCTCACCTGCTTTCCCATTTTCCTGAGCTTGACTGGTAGCATTATCACACGTCTTACCAGCTTCCTCCTTCAACCACCTCACCATGGCCAAGTTGGCCAGGGGACGGGGTTTTGGGCGAGTGATGAGTGTGGTAACAGGGGTAGCAACAGGAGTAGCTTGAGATCCATGTCTGAGTCAAAGCACATGCAAAGTAATTACATACACTTACCAGGTTCACTCTCGGACTCCTCAGAACTCTCAATGCGTGCCTGGCGAGACAATTGCTTGCCGGAAGGGACTTCACTCGGCAAGTCTGTGGTGGATCAAATCTAGTTGCATCGTCATGAAGTTGAATTGACTTACTGTCGTCAGAAGGAAACTTAATGGGCTGTTTGCCTTTGTCTGCTTCTGATCACAGTTAGCGACACGTCAATCGACCTTCCTGGTGACATATACCTGTTCCTGGCAAGTCATCAACCAATGCAGTCCAAGGGGTCAACTTCTGCTTCGCTTTCCCTAATCTGGATGTCAATACAGCAACATTATCCCAGGCAATGATGCTCACATACCCTTGTTCATCTTTGACATCCCTGCAGGTGTCTTTTTAACTACGCCGGATGTTATTTAAGCAGAGGAGGGGCTAAGATAAACTGCTTACCTTGGGGAGGTTGGCCTTTCTTGTTTGCGGGGGTGGAGGAGTCTGAGTCTATGTCGCTGAACATAGCGACAATTTCGTTTCTCTTGCCTTCACACTCGGTATTCCTTTTATCTTCAGAAATCATCAATGTCCCAAGCATGTTCAGTGGAGTAATTGAGACTTACCCTCATCAGGACTTCCATGACGGCGAAGTTCCCAATCTGTGTGTTCTGAATCGTACAGATCCTCTTTTGCTTTCATTTTCCCTTTTGCCTTTGATGTCATTCCCACCTCTAGTCAGTGGGGTTCCGCCGTCAGCTGAATGGACAGAAAAGAGTGGAGACTACTCACCAATGACATCCTGGACGGCAGCCTGATGTTTCTTCTTTCCCTGGCTCCTAGTTGACTCTAGGCCTGTACGAGATGCAGTTGAATTATTTTCAGTGGGGGAGAGAAGTTGTTCTCACTGTTTTCATCAACTCCACTCCCATTTTGGGCCAACTCCCAATCCGTTTCATCTGTATCGGATCGGAGGTCAGGCTTTTGCTTCCTGCTTCTAGCCTTGGATCGTTTCGCCTTACCATCTACAGTGAGTTGGGTCTGGAGTATGGCATATCGTAGGAGCTACACACCTTGCAACTTCTCCAGAGTCTCAGACGGGTCATCAACTCTGTCAAACTCGGTGGGTGGGACCACCCGATCCTTCACCTTCACCTTCTTCCTCCTACCTCGAGTGCTCGTTTGCTTCTCCACCTTCCTGGTGTTCCCGCCGACTTTGAAGTCGAACTTGTCACTGGGAGTGTCCCTGATCTTTTCCAACATCTCCTTGAGATCCTTGTAATGCATCTTTGAGGGATCTGTGACTTTTCCGCTGCTAGGTAACCACGTCTCATCAATGTACATCTGTGGGTCTCGGGTCAGTCTCGCCCAAGGCACGGACTCTCCTTTGTGGCCCATCGCTAAGGCTGCCAGGGAACAGTGTCAGATGGTTGGGTCGATACAGGCAATAATATGAATACTCCCACCCCATATTGTTAGGGGTGCTTTAGCGACTCGTACTCAGGCTACAACTTGAGGCTGTAGAGGATGACGAATGAGGAGCGAACCAATTGAAGGGTATGGCTAAAGAGCTGTATTATTCAAGTGGACAAGCTTGAGGAGTACAGGAGAGCGAAAGCGCCTTATATACTAGGACCAGAAGGAGAGAACATAGTAGAATGGTATAGAAGGTGCTAAGGATAGCATCCAGGGAATACAAGAGAACATGATAGAAAGATAGAGAATAAGGTGGAAGGTCCAGAGGATTGGTAACCGGCTGAATGGGGTATAGAATGAGAAGTCGAGTTAATAATAGTACAGCGAGATACAAATGGAACAAGTCTGAGAGGAGGCGTGATAAGACAAGATAAGATGTCTGAGATAAGATAAGATAATGAAAAAACGAAATGGGTATACAAAGTTGTAACACCACCCCCTCTTCTAAGCCAAGGTTTGTCCCAAACCTTCGTCTGATTCCCATCCAATCCTACCATGACTCCAATTCATCTCGAAGATTTGTCGGTCTAGAAATTGTTGCCATGCAACGGCGTCTGGGTAAAGTGGTGTGAGGGGCAAGGAGGTGGGATCTGAGGGGATGGCGAGGCGTTTTCCTTGTTCCAACCAATGAATCCAGGCCCACTGAGCGCTGTCCAGCTTGAGTTTGCATTTCCGTATGTTCTCCTCGATATAGGTGCAATGGCAGTGTTCCTCGCTGACGGTTCGCTCTGCAATTGGGGTTGGCTGAGGTAGGGGTGAAACCGTGAGTATCGGCTGAGGGGTCGGGAGTAAAGGGCTGGAAACATTATGAGTGGGGGGGGAGTAGCGGGTTACAGATCGTTTCTTATGAGGTTGACAGTCTGCGGGGCATGAGCGTGTGAGGTGTCCTCGTTTGTGGCAGTTCCAGCACTTGGTTTTACGGTGATAGTGGGAGTTGTTGGTAGTGATATAGCGAGGGGGGCAGTTGGCCCAGAGGTTAGAGGGTGAAGGAGATGGGAATGGGACATTGGGGTTGGACCCCCATCGTTCAATGGCATTGACAGGGTTGGGCCAGACCTCTTCCGAGTTGGCCAAGCCTGCTGGGGGCCATTTGTGTTCTCCTCCTTCGGGTTTCCATTTGCCGGTGAGGCTCGGTGTGGAGTAACAGATGCAGTTGGAGGGACATTTGCCAATGGACAATGGGGATGGAGGGGCAGGGCAGAGACTTCTGACTCGGATGATGTGGTGGAGGATATAGGGTGTAGGGTGGGGAGAGAGTTGTCAGAGGACGATGCATCAATTAGAATCAATGGGGGGGACATGTAGTCAGCGTGGTTGTTCCAGTCGTCGACTTCCATGTCTTCAAGTGGGCGGTAGTCGGAGGGGTGAGGAGAGTGGGTTGGTGATTCGGGATGGTAGGAAGGACTGCAAGGAGGGGTGTCTTCTGGGTGGAGGACGGGGCCGAATGTGTCCTGAACCTCGTATACCATTCCATTGGAGCGGAGGCACGGGATGATGGGACCCAGGCTGTATGGGTCAGATTCCATGTAGTCAAGGGGGGCGAGAACAGGGGGTTGGTTGATGGTGATGATGGGGACAGGGAGTACAGGATGGATTTGTTTTTGGACCGGATTGTCCAATTCGAAGAAGTCAAGGGCACGGGGGCAGCCCATGCACACGTATATTTCCTCTGACTGGTCATGTTTCCACTCGAGAATCCAGTTCTCAGTGTTGACCAGTTTGGCCTAGGCGAGTATGTTAGATATGAGCCAGCGCTCACAGTACTCAATGTGCTCGTGCATCATCACCTTGTTGTCGGTGGTGACGTAGAAGGCCGGGGGTGAAGGGAGGTGGATGCTGGGGGTGATGACGACGGTGAGAGTGTGGAGGATGGCAGCGGTGATCATTTTGATAATGTTGGGGAGACTGGGGGTGCTTGTTAGGCGAGAGTGGTTGTTTTGACTGTTGGAGTATTCGCTGAGGAATGGATTCCTGTAATTTTAGGAGGTGGGCTTTTATGCGTGTGGGGTCAGGGGTTTTTGCCATATATTCTGGAAGGTTTGGGAGGCTTTCCAAGGCTGCACATCTGGCTGCAATGTCTATCCAAAGTCGGGTCCATTCTTCTTCGGGTATCCTGAGTAGTGTGAAGGCCAGTTTGACTGGTTTGGGAGATTTGGGGTGTTTCTGATGGAATGCCTCCACCAGTTCTGATGAGTTGCAGAGGTTTTTCATATCTTCCCATGTGTTTTCTGAATCTGGGTATCCTTTCCACCATACTAGATACTTGACGGCCTTCTTTCCTCATCTGGCATACTTTGATTTGATGACTTCTTCTACTTCAAATTCTTCTTCTCCAGTGATCAGGTCAGGTACGGGTCGTGGATAGTTCGATCTGTGTTCGGCAGTCTCTTTGTATGGGTTTAGTAGTCCTGTGTGGAAGACTGGGTGTATTCTCCATGTCTTGGGTAGTTTGAGCCAGTAGGTTCCGGATTCAATGATCATTTCTATTTTGAAGGGTCTGTGTCCTTTGGGGGAAAGTTTGGCACTGGGGTATTCAGTTTTGACATTCTTCCCTTCTAGCCAGACTAGATCTCCAGCTTTGAAGTTGGGTCCTTTCGTTCCGTATTTGTCGTGCTGGTTCTTCATGGCTTCAGCCACTAGTTTAAGGCAGGCTTCTGCTTCCTCTCTTGATTTCTTGAGTTCCTCTAGTCATTGTTCAGCTGCTGGGACGTTGGGCGTGGGTCGGAACAATGGTTTGACCTTAGCTTGGTATCCGTGCATGAGCTCGAATGGTGTCTTCTTGGTTGCAGAGTGTATACATGTGTTGTGGGACAGTTCCGCTGCGTAAAGGAGCGATGGCCAGTTGTTCTGGGCGTGGTTGCAATATGCTTGGAGGAATATTTCTAGTTCCTGATTGACTCTTTTGGTGGCTCTGTCAGTTTCTGGGTGGTATCCTGTGCTTAGTGCCGATTTGATGTCAAGTCGATTGAATATGGTGTGGAGTACTTGGGAGGTGAACTGGGGTCCTTGGTCTGATATCATTTTGTCTGGCAGTCCATATCGTCTGAAGGCGTCTTTGATGAGAATTTCCGCTGTTCCATCAGCATCTATGGTTTTGTTGCAGGGTGTGAATATTACCATTTTGGTAAAGCGATCGGTGAGGACATGGATGGCATCGAAGCTGTCTACTTCTGGGATGCTGGTAATGAAGTCTTGTGTTACAGTTTTGAAGGGTTGCGTGGGGATCTCTGTCGGGTGCAGTGGTTCTTGTGTTGGGTTGTTGTTTGGTTTGATGGATTGGCATATCGCGCATCCTTCGATGTAATTTCTGATGAATATTGACATACCAGGCCACCAGTAATCTCGTTGCACGATTTCTAGGGTCTTGTATCTTCTGGGGTGTCCCATTAGGGTGGGATCATGGCATGATTTTATGACTTTTTATTGTAGGTCTGTGTTCCTGGGTACGTATATCTTCCCTCGGTAGAGGATTAATCCATCTTCTAGGTTCCATTCTTCTAGCCCTTTGGTAAGGGATCGTGGTCCTTGTGTGCGAATAGAGTCGAGTGCTGTTGCTACTGAGTCATCCAATTTGTTGTTCCTTCTGATTTCCTCCTTTAGGTCTGAATCTCCCGTTATCTGTATATGTTCCTCAGAGTTTGCTGTCATTATGCTTCATATTGCTAGTCGGATGTGTTGTGCGATGATGGGGGAGTGTGTCGAAGCGGTTCCTCGTCTGGTGATATTGACTTGTTTGGTGAAAAGTTGGGGGCCTAGTAGAATCCTGTCCTGGTTGTCGGTATCCACCCCCTCCTTATGGTCTTGTCATCTTGAAAGTCCGTCAGATTTATTGGACTTTCCTGGTTTGTGTATTAGTTCAAAATCGAATCTTGTCAAGAACTGGCCCCATCATGCTTGTCGTCAACTAAGCTTCTGGGCGTTTTGAAAGTATTCTAGATTCTTGTGGTCTGTGTAGATTTTGATCTGATGGGTCATCCCTCCAGATAGTGTCGCCATGCTTCCAAAGAGCGAATGATTGCGAGTAATTCCTTATCATAGATGTCGTAATTCCGTTCTGCATCTGATAAGGATTTTGATAGATATGCGACTGGGTGCCATTTTCCATTGTCCTCCAGCTGTGTGAGAACAGCGCCTGTGGCATAATCAGATGCGTCACATTCAATCTGGAATGGTTTGGTGGTGTCTGGTGTTACCAGCGTCGGGGATGACGTGAACAATGCCTTGAGTTCATCAAAGGCTTCCTGGCACTTGGTAGTCCAGTCCCATTTGTGTTCCTTCTTGGTTAGTTCGAACAGTGGTTTGGCGATTTTTGAGAAGTCACAAATGAATCGTCAGTAGAAGTTGCAGAATCCCAGGAAGGATTGAACTTCTTTAACCTTTTTGGGTTTGGGCCATTCCATAATTCCGGCGACCTTGATTGGGTCCATCTCGACCAGATTATGGGAGACCATTAACCCAAGATATTCGATTTTGGGGACTTTGAACATACACTTTTCTGGCTTTAGGAAGAGGTCATTTTCTTCCAGGATCTTCATTACTCGATGGAGTATATGTCGATGTTCTGTGATATTGTGTGTGAAGCTCAGGATGTCATCCAAGTATACTATGACACATTCTTCGTCGATTAATTCCTTGAACAATTCATTCATCATTGTTTGAAAGGTTGCAGGTGAGTTGGTTAACCCGAAGAACATTATGCGTGGTTCGTAGAGTCCTCGGTTGGTTTTGAAGGCTGCCTTCCATTTGTCTCCTTCTTTGATTCTTATGTTGTTGTATCCCCACCGTAGGTCTAATTTCGAGTAGATTTTGGCTCCTTTCAATTTATCGATGGGTTCGGAGATGAGTGGTATTGGGTAGGTGTTCTTGACCATCATCGAATTGAGATATCGGTAATCCTGTGTCGGCCAGAGTTTTCTGTCCTTCTTTTTTACGAAGAAGAAGGGTGACAATAGTTGAGACTTCGATGGTCTAATGTACTTCTTTTCTAGTTGTTCTTCAAGGAAGGCATCGAGTTCCTTTTGTTCTGCCGGAGATAGGGGGTAAGTTTTGCAGTTGATGGGTTTCTATCCTTCCTTCAGTTCTATCGCATGGTCCCATGGGTGTTTTATCGGGAAGCGTTCTGATACTTTCTTTTCGAAGATTCTTCTATATTTCCAATATTCCCTAGGTACCATTTCTTCTAGGGTCTTCTCCTTCTGTCCCTGGGTGGCTTTCTCTGCGAGTTCAATGGACTTGTTTCCATGGGCCCTTGCTGTGATAATGATGGGGTGTTCTTCCTCGTCAGGGTCCTCATCATCTTCAGGTAATGGGTTCCCCATTAATGCTCAGTGTACTTTGATGCCTTGGTATGTCCAGGGTCGTATCTCCTGGTCTGGGTTCGCAGTTTTGTCTATGGTCCATAATTTGGAAGGAAGCGTCCCTTGTTTCCTGTGTTTTTGCGTTTTGGTTTTAACCTTCTTGACCACGATGGCTTCCATTTCACGATGCTGAATCTTTGGGGCCAGTTTGGCTTGCACAACGACGGGTCCTTCTCAGATCTGGCATGTGTCTGGGCATCGGCTGAGGTTGAGTGTGTAAGTTTGCCAGTCTATTTCCGGGTTGTGTTCTAGCAACCAGTTGCTTCCGAGGATGATGTTTTCTCTTCCTATATTGGTGACGTAGAATCAGTTGTTTTCTGTGTGGGTTCCTTCTTCTTGTCCATGGATTCGGACTCCTAACTTGACATAGTAGCGAATTTCTCCATTTGCGTTTTCGGAGTGGTCTACGTTGTGGACTGGAATTTGGGTTGGTAGTTTCTGAAGGTTCATTTGTTGCTTGACAGCGTACTTGTAACTGATTAAATTTCCAGTGGCCCCGCTGTTGACTAAGGCTTCCGTGGTGGTGGTTTGATTCCTTCCGATAAGTTCGATCTGGATGTGTAAAGATGGAGTTCCTGAGTTTTTTAGAGTGGAAATAGATAATGATTCAGGGGTATCCAAGACTTGGTATCGATTAAAGGAATCTCATTTAACCTTCTCGTTCGCCACAGGCGGAAGGTGATTTAAAAACCCAATTTAGCAAATTCTTCCCTAACCGTTTGCACCACTTCCCATCTGTTATCTTCCACTGTATCCTGTAAGAGATTCCTGATCTCTTTTCCTACGTCTCTGGGTTCTTCCTTCTCTTCTTCTCCTACTTTGACAACCCTTGCTTGAAAGCGCCTTTTGAAAGGCTTCTTTCATTTGTCTGGGCAGTCGTGGGAGAAGAGTCTGGGTTTTCTGCAGTAGAAGCATGCATTAGTGTCCCTTAACTTCTTCTGTTCCTGGTTATCCAGATGTTGGAACTGCCCGGTCAGTCGGTTTCTTCCAAATCAGGCGGCGTCAATATCCATGGGGACGCCTTCTGATTGGTAGGGTTGTCGGTATTGGGGGGCAGGGTCATCGGGGTATATGGGCTTGGCTGAGCAAAATCTCCAGGATTTCTCAGCTGCGGCCTGTTGTCGGAGGAGGTCTTCTTGGATGGCGGCGGCTTTGAAGTTGGCATAGTTGGATGGGGGGGTGGGAAGATGAATGATGGCGTGGAGGATATCCCAATTGAGCCCCTTCTTGAAGTATTCAAGTAGGGCAGCGTCGTTAAACTCAGTGTAGCGAGCTAGATCTTCGAACTTGGTGACATAGTTGTCAATGGATGATCTCCCTTGTTGTAGGTTTTGGATTTGCATCCTTGCGGTTCCTCCCTTGTCCAGTTCTTTGAATGTGTCCCTGATGCATGCAATGAATTCATCCCACGAATCTTTGGTTCCATCTGCTTTGGTATAGGGGCCAGTGGGCTTCTCGTAGTCCTCAATGTATTTCATTGCCCAAGAACCAGCAGTGCCTTCTTTCATGAAGGAAAGAGTGTAGGTGATCTTGGCCCATTCATTTTTGAAGTCATCTGGATTGGCTCTGATGTTAAGTTTAACTTCTTGAACGAATTTATCAGTTTGTCGGCGATCACCAGTGAAGACTGATGGTGGGGCGAGCTTAGGTCCTTTGTTGGTGGCGCTGGACATGATGTTGATAGCAGGGGGTCTGGGCAGGGGCGGCAGAGGTGGTGGAGGTGGTGGCAGAACAAATGGGATCTGGGGTTGGGGATTTGGAGTAGGTACAGGGTAGTTGGGTGGGTTGGGGGGAGGTTCGTTGTTGATGGGAGCAGCTTCTTCAGGATTGATTTGCCTGGTAGGAGGGTTCTGTGTTGGGGAGTGCGAATCCTTGGGTTCTTCGGTGATGGGGGCGTTGAGGGGTTGAGTTTCCGCTTCCTCCTCGGTGGTTGAGTGGTCATCGTCTGATGCTTCTGGGGCTCAGTAAGATGCTCTAGAAGCAGTTCTAGACACAGCTTCTCGTAGTTCTTGTAATCCTCGATCGCTACCAACAGATTGTCTGCTGGGTTGTCGTGATGGTGGTTTAGGTCAAGGGGTTCCTCCTCTGGAGATTCTTGTATAGGGGTTAGCCCATGGGGGTTGGGTGGATGAGGATGCAATTAGTGGGGTGGGAGTGGTGATTGGGGGTGATACTAGGCTGGTTGGGGGTGGGGATCTAGCAGTTTCGGGTGCAGTGGGGTTCTGGGGTAGAACTTCCGGGTGATGTCATATGTATTCTCTGAAGGTGGGGAGGTCTGGATTGAAGGGGAATTGGAAGGGTTTTCCAAACTTGGAAAATCCTTGGCCACTTCGAATGACAAAGGGGTTTCGGTTATAGTAGAATAGTCCATTTGAATTGTCGTAGTTGATATTGTCCTGGATGTGTTCCTTGTATCTGGTGAGTTCTTGGAATGTAGGTGCGTGGGTATCAGCAGGGAGCAGATGCTGTTGGTAGGCGGAGTTTGTGTGAGGATCAATCTTGACAAGTGCACGATGGTGGGGGGACTAATTCGATATGTTGTCGGTGGAGCAGTTCTACTTCTTCTGCTTGTTGGTGTACTTGTTCGATGATATTATTGATTCATGTGCAGAGGGCGGTTAGGTCGTTGGATATGACATTGAGCTGGTGGTAGAGTTGATTGAGTTCCTGGGTGACGAGCAGGAACACACTTAGGAAGGCGTCGATGTGGATCCTTACTTCTGCCAGTTTCGTGATCCGCTGATTGCCTGAAGTATGGTTATGATGCGCGCGAGTTTGGAATGTTTTCTGACTCGTTGTTTCTTAGGGGATGGCATGTAGTATTGGGTGGTGACAGGGGATAATGCCACAGGGGTTTCTAGTTGAGGTCTGCCAACGGGGTAAAGGGCGTGTATGGCTCGTCGTTTGACGAATACAAGCTGTTTATTGTTGGAGTGTTGTACTAGGAAGAGAGGTCAGATGTTGATGGTGTCGACGATACTGGGGCGAGGTTTGTTGGTTATGACAACGCGATATGATTCCAGGGTGGGGGAGGTCGCAGATCCTGACTGCATTGGTGTCGTAGGGTGAGTAGGGTGTGAAAAGCTTGTCCAAGTGTTAGGAGCACTTTAGCAACTCGTACTCAGGCTACAACTTGAGGCTGTAGAGGATGACGAATGAGGAGCGAACCAATTGAAGGGTACGGCTAAAGAGCTGTATTATTCAAGTGGACAAGCTTAAGGAGTACAGGAGAGTGAAAGCGCCTTATATACTAGGACCAGAAGGAGAGAACGTAGTAGAATGGTATAGAAGGTGCTAAGAATAGCGTCCAGGGAATACAAGAGAACATGATAGAAAGATAGAGAATAAGGTGGAAGGTCCAGAGGATTGGTAACCGGCCGAATGGGGTATAGAACGAGAAGTCGAGTTAATAATAGTACAGCGAGATACAAATGGAACGAGTCTGAGAGGAGGCACGATAAGACAAGATAAGATGTCCAAGATAAGATAAGATAATGAAAAAACGAAACAGGTATACAAAGTCGTAACACATATCATGTTCAGGTAGTCCTGAAGGATGACTGCCAGGCGACCTCGCCCCTTCCCAAGCTCCGCCAGAATGACCGGACAGCCCTCAGGGTTGCAAGTAAGTTGAACATTGTCTGGACATTTCTTGTTGTGACCACCCATTCCTGGTGGAATGAGATCGACTTTGCCATCTTTGAATCTGTCAGGACTACGGTCTCGGCAATGTAGATCCACGCACCAATTGCGATCTGACAGTACTCCCTGAAAGGTTTACAATTGTGGGTGATGAATTTGGGAAACATTTTGCTGAGCTTGACCTCCGTTTCGGTCTCAGCCCTACAACTTCTCAGAATGGATATGCAGAGTCCCAGCGAAGAACTTACACAAACACCTCAACCTCCCTGGCAGGCGTACGGTAGGAGTAGAGTATCATGACCTCCATAGCAAGCTTTTCCTGGCAGCAATTGGTGAAAGCAGACATGATCTTGTGAGCTCTGCTTTCAGCGGTTCTACATAGAACAACTCATGAGTTGGACTTGAAGGCAGAGATCGACGAGCTCACTGAGATTTCACCAAGGCTGGAGCTCCAATCTGGTTCCACTTTTCCGCCTGAATAGTATACCCCCACCTTTCCTTGTTGGTCAGCTCCTTCATTATCTCACTGACGACGGTCTGATAGCAGGCAAAAGCCCACTTGTCGTTTCCCTTTACCTCAGGGCCAACAGTCTTGGCGATCCTATGCCGGATGTCTTCCCTCCTCCCATACTCGACCACATACTGTAAATTCCAATCCCTGAAGAAGAAACCCATCATGTCGCTCATGGTTCCAGGCCTTTCTTGCATGATGTGGCCATGAACAGCCTGGAAGAAGTGTAACAGATGGCAAAGGGTCCGGTTCAGGGTGAATTGAGAACTCATGGAGATGATTTCATCTCTCTCATCCTCAGAGAGCTCAGCAAGTCCATTGTGAATGTCCAGAACAGCATCAGAAGCATCAGCCAAGACACCAACACGTTCATGTCGCTCAGCCGTCTCGTAGTGGGGGAGGAAGGTGTTGACCACCTCAATGTCGTGGGCAGTAAGAGAGTACCCTGGAGCATGTGGATTCCTTCTGAGACCTTTGGTGCGCTGTTTGCATGCCATAATACATGGTGAAAGGGTAGAGGGGGAGAAACAAATGTGGAAGACACAAGGTTAGCTGATGGTTGGACAAACAGACAGGCCCATAGCTGAACATTTGCAGTTCACACAGGTATCGGGACAGGTGGGTATCGGGGCAGATCCACCCCATCGAATGCCAGTTCCTTGCGATCAATGCAAACAATCCTGGTAACAATGTATGGAGTTCACCTGTGAAGGCAATTGGTGGGGCGTCAGAATCACCAAAGACAGTTGATACACCCACATCAAGGAGGCTTCGATCACTTGCCATACGCACAATGGGTGCAAGGCATATGTTAGTACAAGCTCATTGACGAGCACAAAAGGCATGGGACCATTTTCTATCATTCCATCATAGATAATTTTGGCGTAGACTGACTACAAAGTGGGACAAGCAAGGAGGGTGGAACTCGCAATCAATGGTGGACACTTCATTGCACGGTGTGGCTGGGGGTCTTGAACTGAGGCCTCCATGCCTGTTGTTATCTACAAATCCTTCCTTATTTTTGTGCAATGATGCGGTAATGTTTAGGTTAGGCATGTGGACGAGAATCAAAGCCAGAGTCGACCTTCATTGAGGGAATGGCTGAATTTGTGCACACAAATGTGGACAGGCTGGCACAAACACGGTCCACTACTGTCTAGTTACATTCAGGTCGCTTCTGCCTTGACACAAAAGCACACCTGAATTAATGTGTCACAAATATTCCCGGTTTCTGACTTGCTGGATATGAAGTTCAGATCGATGATGAATCACTAGGAAACTCGATCTCAAGTCACCATTGAATCTTCCAACCAGCTCTCAATACTTCCTGCATCGCCAAAACCTATTTTGTCTCTTGTCAAACCTTTTGCTCTGCGAACCTTTTGCTCTATTACATCCATGACTCCGCCCAACCTCAATCATTTTCACTCTGCGATGGCATTTGAAGCCCAGGTCACTGAATACCTTTACTGTCTTTTCTTGCACAAGCTTGAGCCTGAATCATTGCCATATCCTGCGTTACTGGCACTACCGGCCCTGATCATTGGTGAATGCCAATGGATGGCCGGCGTCATCTACGAGGCGTTCACTCACCCTAGTGAGTTTCATTTCAGAGGTGTTGTATAATACCTGATCCTCTCAAGTTTCCCTTCCTTGGAGCAGCCATGAGTATGTGTTAGATCTTGGCAGGCAGACTGGGATGAATCGCAAGAAAGAAGAGGAGATGGAAGCTCTCTTTCCCCCATTGTTCACTGGTGATCTGCCCATATGCAAGGACCCTTTTGTGATTGTCAACTCCACCAGCATGGTGTTGATGTGGCAGCTTCCCT
Organism: Jaapia argillacea MUCL 33604; assembly: GCA_000697665.1. Taxonomy (NCBI): domain Eukaryota; kingdom Fungi; phylum Basidiomycota; class Agaricomycetes; order Jaapiales; family Jaapiaceae; genus Jaapia; species Jaapia argillacea. The sequence continues at coordinate 59,899 of KL197764.1, read as the reverse complement.
CTCTTCTCTGCTGGTCACGGCAGGTATGTTTCCCCTCTCACTCATTGATTTGGCACATCTCATGGCAAAAATATGGCTATGTTTCGCGCTGCTTCAAGCCTCAATCCACTGATGAGGACTTCTGGAAAACCTCAGGTCCCAGGGAAGTGTGGAAGCTGGCGAAATGACCTTGCGTACTTCAAAGCTCCCGCTGGTCAGTATGAGGTCACGCCCAGTGTTCTCAACTTTAGCCCAGCATGGTTTCAACTTGGTCATCAGGTATGTTTTGAAGCATTCCACACCTATGGTGTCTGGTGACGAGTTGAGTTGCTAAGGGTCTGGCAAGTTCGCTCGGTGTCTCGGCGACTTTGAACACAAAGGCCCACCTTTTAGGCGCTGATCAATGGTTGAATGACACGATCCATTCAATGGCCATCGTGAATGCGATACTGAGGGTCATTCATCCTCGACTGTATGCATACAGTCGCAGGGGTCGAGAAGCCTTGTTGGTGGATGGGATGGATATGAATTGGTTGTCGATCTACACTGGCACCGCAGTCATATCAAACAGGGAAACACCTGTGCATCGAGATACTCAATGCTGGGTGGGTTGGTATGATTTGCTCATTTCTGCAGGACCCTATAGGTACGTGGAGATGGTCTTGCTGAGCATAGGCATCAGGACGCCAGATTTGCCTGGAACTCTATCCGCTCTCAGCAGTCATTCTGCCCCATGGGGTGTCGGAAGTGGACGGAGAGAGAGTTTGCTATGCATTTTTCATGTGTCACAAGGTCTCTCAGAGGTTAGGGTTATGTCTTGCCGAACCCATGATGGTGGACCATTACCTCCACGCCAGGAGGAGCATTTAGTCTATACATAGTCAACTGGCTTACAATAAAACTTTCGTGAACCTCTTTCTTCTCTGGCTATTCTGAACTTTGCCCTCCCTCCCTATGGCTCATCGAAAGGGTATCAAGTTCGCTGGTGAGGCTCGTTTGAAGAGGATCACATGAAAAAAGACAGCAAAGGGCTCCAGAAGGTGGAAAACAGTGTTGGTGCAGGGAACTGAAGATGGTGGGGTGAGTAGCCCTAGTAAGTCAGGATGGGGCACCCCTTCACAGGACTGGCAATCAAGAGAAGACTTCTTGCAAAATGCTGCAGCAGAGATGGATCCTATGACTTCCTTGTTGTCAAGCACATGAAAGGTATGCTGTTGCATCTGATGTCTGACATGACCCATGATGATGTTTTGACAGACCTCAAATGACATGATGAGGGAATGGAAGGAGAAGGCCCCCATCTTCCTCCATACTCTGCTGTCTAGTGAAGCACGGCCTTCAGATGGCTGCTGCCATCGCTGTGGTCAGCCTGGATTGTGGCGATGTTTGCAATGCTTTAGTTTGTCCGCTGTTCTGCGCAGAGTGCTACAGGGATGCTCACATGTCACATCCCTTCCATTGGGTGGAGATTTGGAAGGATGATCACTTCTCTACTGGTTGGCTTTGGCAGGTTGGGGTTTGCATTCATCTTGGACATGGAGGGGGAGAATGTCCTGGAAACACCTATCTGCGAACTACTATGACCTCAGGGGACCAGGTTAGCCTTCAATCGCCAGAGTTTCTTCCATACCCTGGTGATGTGCAGGGGGATGGCCACACACCCGATGAGTTGGAACCAAATCTCAATGGTGATCCTTTTTCCGTTCCATCCTCCAGTCCACCTTTCAAGCCTCCCAGTTTGCCAGCACCATCCAGCATCACCACTTCTCGCTGAGCAACAGTGGAAGATGTGCCCAACGAGGATGATCCATTCCTGGAGGATGAGGAGTGAGATGGAGATGAGCATGAGATTTGGAAGGATGAGGAGGATGATGTGGAGGAGTGGAAGTCTGTGACAGAACTCCACTGTTTACTTGCTAATGTGGAACTTACCTCCCTGCCGAGCACCAAAGGAAATGGGAGGAATTTTACGATAGTGGATGTGTCTGGCATTCACGAGGTTGTTCATCATTTTTGCAATTGCAGGAAATGCCAGCTGGAGTTTCTCCAGCTTTTGGACTTGTTGATCTATCCTGGCAGCGTCAAGTGCCCAAGGATGGGATTTACTTTTCAGGTTCTCGACAACTTTCACATTCATAACCTGGAATGTAAAACGAATGCCCGGGAGTACTATCAAACCATTCGGCGAGCAACCAAGCCATCATTTCCACATTTGGCTCAAGTACGTGGATCTCAACTGAGTGAAGAACTGAATGTGACTGTTTTTCAGGATCGGTATAGAGAATTCATGTGTGTTGTTTGCCAGTGGAGATATCTCAAGGTCATGAAATGGCATGGTTTTGGCCATGGCCTGGGGAGAGTCGTTGGACCTGGCGATCTTGCACTCTGGTGTGCTGCCTGCCCTCAACCAGGAATCAACTTACCTAGCAATTGGAAGGAGGATCATAAAAGGTGCGTGAGGTTCATGTGTGGTGACTGTCTACTAAATGCACTTGGGTGTAGTTATCTCTACACTTGAATCATCAACTTGGATGGAAATATGAAAGCCGAGCAGATGGTCCAAAAACACATCGATGTTCCCCTCGCAGAGGGAGGGGGTTTTATGGTGGGGGATCAGGATTACAAAGCCTCTATCAAGGCTTCCATCGACGATCCGCCGGTATGTACAACCTCACCTCAGTGGTTTAATCTCCTGACGTCACTCCAGGGGGGAACATGTCACAATCATCGGGCTGTAACTCAAGGAAACATGGGATCGAAGAATCTTCAGGTCGCCGGCATTGGGGCTACTGCTTGTGGGCGACATGGGGCTTTCTGCCCTCATTTGGTCGTAAACTTTCAAAAAGGTGAAAGGTTTGTGTGTCTCCACTGCTCCATGGCCTGGTCGCTGAGAAACCGTCATCATAGACAAATGAACATGGACTATGCATTCACTCAATCCCTCCTCCGTACCATGGGAGGGGCTGATGGCTTGCGTCTGGTGATGTCTCTCTATGACATCAACTGCCAGTTTGCCATCAACCTTCTCAGAAGGATCACCTGGAATCGACAATATTTACCCCTTGCAAAAGGCATCACCATCTGCCATGGCATCGGATTGTTCCATGTGCACGGTCATCAAGATTCGTGCACCCCGAGGTACTCGCCGAACTACATTCCTGGCACCGGTCAAGTGGACGGCGAGGTTATTGAAACCCTTTGGTCGAATCTCAACTGGATTGCATCTAGCTGTCGAGCAATGGGGAACAATCATCAGGTGGAAACCCTTGACATCCACATGAACGAAAACAACTGGAAGAAAATGTTGAACATCGGTAAGTGCCATTTCTGTAGTTTACAGATGGGAGGCTGACAACCTCCAGCCAGTCCTTTCCTTGCTCAAAAAGTATGTGAAAGCTCTGGATGGAGTCGCCATGAGTGCTGCAGGCTTCTGTGACATCAGCCGAGCATCAACCCATGAGGAAATGAAGACCTGGAGTGAAGATGAATCAAATGCCCAGGAGTCTTGCGGCTTTAACATTGCAGCAATGGACATTTATGCTCCCACCATAAAAGAGGGTGAGCCCACTATTTGTTCATTCATGCTAGTACTCCGCCAACAATAAATCCAGCTCCCACAAAATCAGAAATCCAGCTCCAGCTCACCAAAGAGGAAGGAATGGACTCAACACCCATTCAAGGTTCCATGAGTTGGTTGTCCAGTGGAATACGCATTCAGGAGGTGCAGTAAGTGAAGATTCCTAGTCACCTCATTTGGCAGCTGATATTTGCCAAAGGTTGGAGCTTGCGGCAGAGGTGAGAAGGCTGGGTCGGCGACCAACAGTCGCCCAAATGAATACTATTGAAGGCTGTCATCGCCGACTTCGTGACTGAATTTCAACCTTCAATGACACCTCACCGAAGTATCTTGGTCAGATTGCTGACATCCTAGGCGACAATCTGGATGCCGGAATTGATTTTGGAACTCAATTTGATGACCTTGACCTCGATGGGGAGATCAACAAACCGGACATCGACCTCAACAGATACCATGTGGATTTCTCCAAAACACCTGCTGAGAAATTACCCATCTTGCTTCCTTCGAGCATTGGCTTGGAAGCCTCCACTGGTAGCACCCTGAAAAAGCTTGCCAAACAAGAACCTTGCCTGAGGAAAGGACAGGCCAACGACGCTCTGCAGCAGATCTGGATCACCCTCAGCAATAAGTCTTACATCTTTCACAAGTATGTTCAGCATTACAAAAGCCAATCGAAGAAAACTCGCACTTGGGGACATATTTCTCAACAGGACGGCATTGTGCAAAAGCACACACAAATTTATGCACAATGTCGAAAAGCCATGGTTCAGCTAGGAGTGTCTTCTCACACCCTCGAAAAATACCAGATCCTCGAGAAGAGCGACTGCAGGGTGAACACAGGGATAATCAACGACCCAAGCGAAAGAGGAAATCACAACAAGGTTTTGCCTTGGATTTGGGGCCTCGGCAATGGTCTGAATAAGGGCAAACATCTGACAGACTGTGAGTCCCGCTGACGACTAGATCGCCGTGAGACCCGCTGGACTGACACTGCACAAGTCGTCAGGCTTCATTGGCTCCGTGCAAAGGCCATGAGAGATCACTGGCAGGAAGAGCTCACATTCATCGTCAACGAGATGGATTGGGTCTGCAATTACTTCAATTATCATGGTGACTCTTGGAGAAGGAGGGCGGAGCATCATTTCCCCACACCCGGCCACGAAGCATATGCCGCTCGTCAATGTCACATGTGGTATTATTTTGCTTGTACTGCACGTACTCAGTTCGAAGAGGCCAAGCTCATGCACCTGCACCCAATTTTAGCCGATTTCCAGGTCAACAGATCGGTGAAGGATTTTCAGGATCTGCTCGACTCAGACTCCAAGGATCAGCAATCACAGTCCTCCAGTGGTGCCAAGGATGATGTATAGATAGATAGATACAATGATGACTTGTTCATTGTTGAAATGATCATTCCTTGTGTTGATCACCCGGCAATCACTCTGGCTCTTCAAATCTCAGCAAGGCAACTTTGCATCGCTTGCCAGCAGTTGCTTTGCTCTCCAGCAGATTTTCCACACCTTGGCATCATGGATCTCAGACTCGTGAATCCAACTACTCACTTGGCAAAGATGCGACCCCTGTGCATAAAGATTCTGGAGAAGATCATTCCCCCCACAGAAGGTGATCATCTGAAGACCTTGTATGGACTATTCCAAATCCCCAGGTTTTTCAACTCCCTCACTGATCGATTGCATAGAGCAATCCAAACCTATATTCTCCTCCATCCGAATGGTTGTTTGGACGAGGAGATCAGGGCTTGCTGGGTCTTGGGTATGCGATTGGAGTTGGTACATCTTCCCCACGTCCTTACTTTCCATGGATTTCGGCATTGACATTCCCAGACTTTGGGAAATGTGGTTTGGGGTACGGCCTGTCAAGGTGGCTTGCTGCAAAGCAAACCTTCGCCGGCGTTTGATCAAATCTACACTTTCTTTTTCTCCTACAACATGCCAAGCGACCTCAATGTCCTGATCAGCTGGGAATCAATCTCGTCGGTTCTTTCAATTGAACCGTTCACCCATCCAGATTCTATTCAATATCTCCAACTGCCGTTTTGGTGGGATCAACCCAATCTCAGAGACGGTGTCTACGAGCTGATGATGGCCACAGGCATGTCTGTGAGTAATTCCTTGTCCTCTGACAATATTCTCATTTCCTGACTTATTTCTAGGAGGTTTTGATGGATTGGGTCATTGCTGGGAGGGTTCCTGACTTTCTCTGGCAGAATGGTTCTTGCCTGCTTTTGGGTCAAAATGCCTTTCCATGGGAATTGAAACTCATGGGATTTGATGTTGAGTCCCAGTCAGACTATGTGAGTTGCAAAATTCATTCGTCACAATCATCCATTTAATGTCAATACTAGTCAGCAGAGCAGCTTCGATACGACTCGATCTTGGTGAGAGCTTATGGAAGGTTGGGCCTCCCACCCTCATCCGCCACACACTTGTGTCCCTCTCGGCTTCTCTCGCGTGCCTCAGCCATCTCCATTCCTCCCATTTCTCCCAAGATGACGGATGGTACCACAATGAATGCTCTCTGCAAGATCATGAAGCTCCAGCTAGAAACATCACCCAACTCGTGGATACTTACAAGGACCTCATCGAGTCGATTGATGCATTGGATGGAGAATGGCAAGCTCACATCAAACCATCCAAGAAGTATCGATCAGGAGCTGAGATTTTTTTCTATGAGGACTTTGCCTGGACGATGATTTAGAGTAGTCTTTATGTATTTTATTATTACCATTGGTGAATCAATCCCATTTCAAAAGAATTGTCTGACAATAATCTTTTATTCACCATATTGCCGGGAATCGCTGGACATCGTTGGTGAAACCCTTTGCAATGTTGAGACTACCTCTTGTCCTTCATCATCAATGGATCCTGATTCAAAGTTGTCTGCTCATCTCTCTCACATCGCTTGTGTTTGCTGTCTTCAAGAACTCGTCACTGGCTGGCACAAGCAATTGATCAACCCACAAAATGCATGGAACTACATCCAAGATTTTTTCATCGCCCTTGCTGGACGGCTTCACACTGCCCTACAGGCCTACGTTGAGCAACATCCCTTTGGATGTCAGGATGTGGAGGAGCGCCTACTGTGGATCAAGGGAATACGCATTGAACTGGTGAGTTTGCATCCACAGCCATAAATGTCCTCTTGGTGTTAAGTGATGTCCAGACTCTCAGCAACATCTTGTGGGGAGAGGCTGCGATGTCTGGCCTTGCCAAGTACAAACTCCATCCCGTTTTCTCTGACCTCTACTCTTTCTTTTTCTCAGACTTCACCAGGAACGATCCAACAAAGATTCTCGCGAATTGGACTCATGTTCATGGCTATTTCCATGACGCAACGTTCCCCCAGTGTTTCCAGTGATGCTTTTGCACACTGGCCAGCGTGGTATACCCATGTTGATCTCCAGCGAAGCGTTGAACACCTGTCAGAGAGTTGTGAGGTCACAGTGAGTTCCTTTTCCTGCACTGGCTTCCCTCTGTTCATTTTGATTTGGTTCCTCTTAGGATATATCACTTCAGTGGGTCATTGAAACCTGTGTTCCTGAGTTCATTTGCCACTCTGACGACATGCCGCCGCAATACATATACCTGTATGAGAGACCTCTGCTTGGGCTCCTGGCAGTTGATTGTATTTCAAACTATCTTCTGGTGAGCACCTCATTTTCGCTGACATCTTTGGAGCACTTTGTTGATACATATTCAGCTGCCGAGACATCTCGGCTGGGACTCCCTCATTGCCAATGTCACCACATTATTACCCCACACCAGCACCCATTTGTGGCATGGAGGGGTGTCCATCACCCCCAGGCAACCCAGTCATGTACTGCGTTCAATCGAGGTGGTGTTGGAGCCTATGGTTGGTCCACACATGGTCAACAGACCAATCACCAACTCCATTCGCTGAATCGTCTCCATTCATCAGGTCCAACTCCAGGTTTTGCAGGCCAGGTATACAGAAACTCTCAGGGCCTTGCAAAAGGCTTACGACGATCTCATGGCCCATCAAGCATCTTATGAGATGATAATTCCCCAGGCTCCTCATTCCTAGTTAGCTCAGTCCATAGTTGTCATCGATAGTTTTCTGTACTCCAGTATCTATCTGTGCGTGTCGTGAATTCAACGCCCTCCGACCTCTCACCTGCTACGAAATATTTGACCACAATTAAATTTATGTACTCAACTTGTTCACTGGGTGTCCTCACAAACCCCTGGTATTGCTATCAAACTGCATTTGCTCGCCGTGCGTCTCAATTCCATTGTTTACTGTTTCAAAATCTCTGTTGTCTTTGCCTTCCCTACCAATATTTGACTTCATTCGACCATTGTTTTGCTGAGGGCTTCGCTGGGAGTCCATAATCCAACCGCCGGATACCCTTGTGAAGACATTACTCTCTCAGCTTGACTTTCAGAGGGTGTTTTATGTTTCCGGTTATTCTGCTCAGTTGTTCGTCATTCACACTACCCAAGTTAGAGTCTCTGGTCCTCCAATAAATTTTGATACTACTTTCCCTGGTCAGCCACCTATTTCCCACCCTCCCCAACTATCACCAAACCCTCCAAAGTACATAAGTTAGCATCCCAGGTCTTCCAACAAAATTTGGCACTGCTTTCCCCAGTCACCTAACCATCTCCCACCCTCCCAAACTATCACCAGACCCTCCAAAGTACACTAGTTAGCGTCCCAGGTCTTCCAACAAAATTTGACACCGCTTTCCCCAGTCACCTAACCATCTCCCACCCTCCCAAACTATCACCAGACACTTCAAAGTACACTAGTGAGTGTCCCAGGTCTTCCAAAACATTTTGACACTGCTTTCCCTGGTCACCCAACCATTTCCCACCCTCCCAAACTATCACCGGACGCTCTAAAGTACACTAGTAAGTGTCCCAGGTCTTCCAAAACATTTTGAAACTGCTTTCCCTGGTCACCCAACCATCTCCCACCCTCCCAAACTATCACCAGATGCTCCAAAGTACACTAGTAAGTGTCCCAGGTCTTCCAAAAAATTTTGACACTGCCTTCCCCAGTCACCCGCCCATCATCCACTTTGCCAAACTATCACCAGACCCTCCAAAGTACATTAGTTAGTGTCCCAGGTCGCCCAAAAAATTTTGACACGGCCTTCCCCAGTCACCCACCCATCTCCCACCCTCCCAAACTATCACCAGACCCTCCAAAGTACACTAGTCGGTGTCCCAGGTCCTCCATTAAATTTTGACACTCCCTTCCCTGGTCACCCATTCATACCCCAACCTTATACACCCTCCCCAGACCCTCCAAAAGTCTCTGGTTAGTGTCCCAGATACTCTGATAAATTTTGACCATGCCTTCTCCAGTCACCCCCCCATCCCCCCCCCCTGGCCTCATACACCCTCCCCAGACCCTTCAAAGTAGCCCTTGAGCATCTATTGTACCTTGGGACCGGTGTACAATTTACTCCCAGTCACCCTCCTCGGTTCACAGCCCCCCTACCTCATCCCCAGTCCTATATATAATACATTATCAGTACTATACAGCCTTACAATACAAAGTCAATAGATGTTTCAGCAATATATATATGTGATCTTAGGTCAGCCACTATGTAACTATCCCAATTCTTGATTATCGGCTGCTGCATTAGCATACAACCTATCCTCCATCAGCCACACCATTAGTAGCAAGCCTATAGAAGACAGTGGCTGCTATGCTAGTAAAGGGCATATTGGACCATTGGCTGGTGTCGGTTGGCCCATTACCATCCTCAAAAATGTTCGTTGGGTGATGGGTTATTAAAGGAGGTAAATAGCTGAACCATGTGGATGATGGGAACAAACATCGCTCCATGGGTGTTTGGGTCCTTTGCGATATCCATCTGAGTAAACCAATGTTCAGCCATGTCATCACACAGTTTACAAATTCACATACCACTTGCTTGTAAGCCCAATCACCTGACATCAAGTTTGACCAGACTTGCCAGCCTTCCTTATCAAATTGCCGGTATGGAACGGGGGTCACATCCTTCTCGAAGTCAGTGGTAAGTAGCTGATTCTGAATGAGTTGAAGGGCATCCCAGGTGACCAGTTCATATGTTTTGGTCATCCACTTTGGAGGAGTTCCAGGAGGAAGGGGGCCTTCATAGTGGATCTTATATGTTTTCCAGGGGGCATTGCCCATCTGGATGCTGTCAATGGTTTTGTAGAGTTCTTGCACACTTGTCCATGGCGGAAAATCTTCATGCTTGAGCAGTGCGGCAGCCCACCACTCAATGGCCTTGTTGATTGATCCCTCAGAATTTTGAACCTCAATGAAATGTTGGTATGCAAAGTCAAAGTCAATTTGTGACTTGAAAGGGAACCATTCAGGTCGGTTGTCTTCGGGGGGTGGTGGGGCTTGATGATGAGGCAGTAGATAGTGCCTGTTTTCATCACAGGGTTGAGCTGTAGGATTACCAACAGCCAATTAGCAAAAGTACAATTTCCATTCAAAGAAAACTGACACACCTGTCAAGTGGGGATGCTTCAAAATTGTTGAGGTGGAAGGATCATCCTCCTCATTTGAAGCAATGGATAGTCGATGATGCATTGCATTGCAGTGTTGGGTCAATCTGGCTCCATTCCTGAATTTGCAATGGCAGTCTGGGCAGGTTAAAACCATTGCTGATTGAACTAAGATACAATGTATAGTAGAGATGTCACGGAATATAAGGGGGAGGTCTGAGAGTGATGGGAAATATTATCCACAGTGAATGATAGAGTGAATGAGATGACAAAAATCTGCAGTGAGTGTCGTCAGACTTGTCACCAAAAGAGTTCAACCAACAAAACAAGAGCAAATACTTACCAGAAAGCATGACACAGGCAGCAAGATTTTCCTTCGTTGAAGTCCCCAGCGCCATGGCCTCTCGATGTACATCTGCTCACATCACGAAGATCGCAGAGCAAGTCCCTCGTGGGGGTAATTTACTTTACCTTTTGAACACATTCTTTCTTCGCTCACCAATCCCTTAAATAGAGGTGTCTGTAACTATACCGCCCAACAACAAATCGAAAAAACCCCGCCTTACCATCAAGGGACCTTCCATCAACCCAGCAGAGCCTGATATACAACCAGGCAAGGAAATCATAGTGCCTATGAATGGAAACGAGGGGGGAGGTAAGGGAGCAACATCAACTTCTACTGTTTCGCCAGAGACTAATACTGGGATCGTCATACCTGCAGGTGATCAAAAGAAAAGGGGCTGAGGTGCCAGCACACCTGACAAGACAAAGAAGCCACCTGCGAAGAAGTCAAAAGCAAACAATGATTCAGTCGACACCAATCAAACACCTGCACAACTCACCTTGACAAAAGCTCCTGAACAACGGGACCCTCTTCCTCCTCGTGCCAAGCGTGTTATTGATCCTGGTGTGCCTGACAAACCTGCCGCTCAACAAACCTCTGAGGAGGTTGCAGCTGCTGCGAAGCGGAAGGCTCAGTGGGAGATGGAACTGGAGGAGTTGGAGGCTAAAAAGATAGCTACTATGGCAAAGATGTGCATAGAGCAACAGTTAGCAGATGAGGAGGAAGAGAAGAATACGGTCAGGTATATGACGGACCTTCATGACCCAGAGGACAAAGATGGAGAAGGTATTTATATCTCGATCTCTCGCATATCCCAAGCTCTGAGTCATTTCGCAGCAGTTACAGGGGTGAATGATCATGACGAAGTTGAGGCTCATGTAGATGAAGAAACGATGGATGTTGATGAAGTGACCATTGCTGAAGTTCCAGCACAAGTCGACGGCAAGGCATCCCAGACAAAGAGAAAAGCTGTGAGGGACTGGACTTCTGATATTTGAGGCTGAATATTGCTCACGTCCAACTGGTTACAGAAGAAGAAGAAGGGCCAAAGCAAAGGAGAGCTCCGAGCTGCTGTCGATGCTGCTGGGAAAGACATTATTGGCGCCGTGTTGAAGCAGAAGCCAATGACATAAGTTAGCAAACGTCTTCCCACGCAAATTCACTGACATAGAATATTCAGCGAGACAGGCGCTAAACCACTATATTCATCTGGTCTCACCGCCGCATACAAGAAGAAGGCTGCACAGAAGTCAAAAGATGCTCTCCCCTCTTTAGGAGGTCTCGCAGATGAGGACGCCGAAGGTGCTCCACCACCGAAGGGCTCAAAGCATCAGGGCTCTCAACGTAGAAATGAGGTCTGCTGTCTTTCTTCTTTCTACTTGGCTCCTGCACTTATATGTTCCAGCTTGTTACTATCGACTCCAACAGTGATTCCAAGATGGAGACCGAAGCACCTCCAAAGCATGTTGCAAAGAAAACTCAAGCCAAGGCTCAACCGAAGACGACTGCCACTCCGAAACGCAAGACATCAAAACCTGCCACAACACCTGCTGCCTCCACAAAAGTGGCTAACGTCCAACCTGAGGCTGCCTTCCAACAACTCCAAGCACCCCTCTCGACTCAAGATGATTCCAAGCTGCCTGATTCTGTTGCACCCACCTGGGTGGCTGTCTTCCTCCCGACCCTCTATGCCTGTTTCGGTTCCAGTCGTAAGCCATGGACCCTCTTCACGATGACTGTAGAGTCTGTTTCAATCATGGTGAAGGTTTTTGAGAAATCCTACCCTGGCTTGAAAATCAATATCACGTTGAATGGGAAGATCTTTAAGACGGTATGTAGATTCCATTGTGCTGCAGTGCTTCGTGCTAACCATCATGTGTAGGCTATTGATCACATCAATGAGAAACACTCATTTTTCAGCCGACACACACTCGAGATTGTCGCCAAGTTCTTCTCGAATGCCCCCTATGCCAACAATACTAACGAGATTGCTAAGTATGCTCAATAGGCTTCTCGCCCCAACGGTCCCGGAATATTCAAGGACCCAACACCAATAGACTGTAAGGTTTCGCCCCAGGATCCGAAATACGTAGTATGTTCTCAGATCGCTTCCATTCATCACTTCCGTTCATCCCCAAGTTGATTTCTTTCAGCAACCCCAGGGCATCTTTGAGTCTGACTTTGTCATTGCCCTCTTATCCGCCTTCCTCAAGAGTACAAAAGGTTCAAAAGATGACTTCGGCTACCCCAAAGGTGCAATAGCAATGGCTGCTGCTGCAGTACATAACATTTTTACTCACTGTTTCTCATGGTTGACAGCAATTTGCTAGATCGAGCGCGCTTTCCAGGCATATGCCAATGGTGCTCAGTGTGAGCCCAAGATGTTTTCCCAGGCTAATTACACAGATGTCGTGAACCAGTACCTCAAGCACACACACTCTCTTAGCGAGAACCGGTGGAAGCGAATCTTGGAGGCCTCTGGTTCGGTTCAGGCACCCCAGGATGCTGCTCCAGAGGTGACATTTGATGCCTCGTCACTGTACTTGTGGGACTCCCTCTACACACCAAGTAGTCCTATCCAGGGATCTGATGACGAGTTAGACTAGGTAGTGACCAGTGGTCCGTACAGTAATGTGAATGATGAATGAACTGGTAGTGATGGTTTGCGATCTTTATTCTTGTCATTGAGTGTGATCTTGTAGTTTTGCATGAACTTGTGCTACTATGCTTCCTTGCTGACACAAATTCAAACTTGGAAGGGTGTTCTGGCAAAGAAAAGATCCTCCTTGTCCCTTGTCTCTTTTTGCCTGGTTCGGGCTGGAACAAGCTCAAAAAAGCTTAAAAAAGCCATTACAAGTGATCTGTAGGTTTACTGATGAGCTGAGGAATGGCAGACCAGAATGAGATGATTGGAAAGTGGTGTAGAACATTGAGGATAAGGATCAGTTGGTATCTGACATAGTTCGAAGAGCTGGGAATGACGGGGAGGGTATTCTAGACCTAAGAAAGCTTGGCATGGAGGGGTCGATGGAGGACAGTCGCAGTGACTTGAAAGAGGACAAGTGTGGTCATGACAAATCCGTGACTTACACTCCTCATCCTCAACAACCACTTGCTCCTCACTTTACGACTTGCACGCACACACGATGGCCGATATGGACATAGACCCTCCAGCTCCCACTAAATCAAAAGGCAAAGGCGATGCAAGCAAAGATGGAAAGCAGAGATTTTGCAGTTCTATTACGTAGCGAGGCACGAGGGAAGGAGTAGAACATAGTCTTTGAGCAAGTGGCAGGCACGGCACGATACTCTTGTCATCGTACCGCGATGACACCGAGGGATTGTTCGATTGGTCCAACTGAGATGAAGCACATTTTTACATAACATCAGGAAAAAAGGTTTGGAGCGAGAAGTGCTCCAGACCACTTCTATAGCTAGATTGTTCTATATTACGCAAATTATGAACTTTTGATGCATCTCGAGTGTTCCAGGCTTTCCAGAATATAGCAACCAAAACTCTAGAGGCGTCTAGAATCTTCCTTTCTGAGCAATCTTTCTAGTGGGCACTATGATAGTTGCTGGTTGCAAGACAATTCTTTCATATGGAGTTTTCTTGACTTTAGACAGGAGTGTGTAGTTCTATAGTGTTCATAGTTGCCATGGCTGGGCATAACTATGAATCCATTACTGGTTGAAAATTAAGTTATCTCAAAGAGTGCTTTGAAAATGAGTATGATGTCCAAAGCATGGGCTAATAAAATGTTACAGATAGATACAATAATACGCTATTAGAGAGGCAAAGGT
>KL197764.1:9059-26017 GCA_000697665.1 Jaapia argillacea MUCL 33604 | reverse complement strand
TACTAGCGAGTAGGCAGGTCTGCTAGGATATCTAGCCCATGTCGGCTGAGCTGTTACTAACGGACGTCCGCTACACCATTAACAACACCCAGCAGACAGTGGTCGGCCGAGTCCGCTGGCACGTTACTAATGGACGATATGTGATGTCAGCTACCCGTTACTAACAGAAAAAGTAGCTGAATGGGTTGACATCTAAATGGAAATGATTCTGTACACGTGGTAGACATGATTGTGCACATGGTTGAAATTTCAAATATTCTTATCTGATTCTTTCGGCTCCAAAGTATCATATGCAAAGAATGACGTATTTGGAAATAATGGACCTCACTAACAGAGATGGTGCAAAAGGCTAATCACTTATAAGTTTAAAGTTTCAGTCCCTATGACATAGTTGATTTGAGAACAATAAAGTACAGAATTGGTAAATGACAAGGAAGGAAATTGGAAGCCATGCTACCAGAGACAATAGGGAAGGCAAATGACCTTCAAGGTCCAAAGGGATTCTAATGATCTTTCCAATATGGTGAAGAAATGTAAAACTTGGAGAACGACACTGTTGGAGAATTGATGATGCAGTGGCATATAAGGAGGAAGCTATGCAATTGTTGAACACACACTAATATGACTTCCATGCCATTTGAAGCTGCTCAGTCAGATTTGTTGGATGTTGAAAAATCTAGTAAGTAAATTTTGTGTACTTCAATGTATATGCATATGACGACTTTATCAGAGCTTCGACTCAAAGAGTTTATTATAGATGCATCTGAACATTCATCTATGGATCAGTTGACATCTTTGAGAGAGGTAAGTTTCTCAAAAGGTGAATGTGTTGTTTTTCTAATTTTTGCAGAGGAAAATTTATTTATTTATTTTTTAGACAAGTGTTTCCTTCATTAAGCAGGGCTATCTATCGGAACAGCTCTACCTAATTACTACACCTAAACAGGGGGGTCAAAGACCACTCTGGTCTGAGGAAAAATGCATGCTTAAGCACTCCCAGAGTGTTCTGGGGTGTGTAGGACTCTGTGTTGCTAGGTTGTCCCATTAAGGGGGCCTTGGCAACTTGATACCCACTAAAACCTCGAGGGCGGTAGCCCAGTTGTCTGGTAGCTGGTGTCCATCTTGTAGGGTTCCTTTCCAACTTGTTTTGTCTGTCTGGAGCCGCCCTGCGGTCCCTGCTTGGTCTTTGCATTCAGTATACGGTCTATCGTTAGCCACTGGTTCATTGTGTTCTGCCACCTCTGCGCTACCAAGGCACACGTGTGGGTGATACCCTGAATTACTTGCTGGCACCTCATTGCCCATATCAGGTGGGCTGACTCCGATATCAGGATCCTTATCAGCTGTGTTGCACCTCTGTCAACCTTTGGTTCATGTCCTGCCACACCCGGTGTGTGTATTTTGACAGAGCCGCACCCCATGATAAGTCCTAGACTCATACGGGGCCAGTTCCCTCTCCTTACCAGCCATAAGTCTTCGGCCATCTTCCACACCTGTTGTCTCTCCCTGGCCTGGCAGTCAAGGAGTATATGCTCCATTGATTCAATTTCGCCATCACACTCCCCACACCTGCCGCGCTCCTCAAAGGTGGGAATGTTCACCCAGAATGTTCCGATTTTCTGCGCTTGGTGGATCATCATAAATAGGAATTGACCTATTTTCCTCTGCAGGTCCTTACTCCAAGTCCTGGCCCAGATTGCCTTGTCTGTTTCTAAGTGCCCATGTATTTCTTCTAGGTTGGATCTTACCATATCTATTGACTGCGCTGACTTCCGCCTTTCCTCGTGATGAACACGCTCTCGGATGCCTCGGTATGCTACTGATTGGGTGATTGTGGCCAGCTTCGCCCCTGAGAGGTGGAAGTTTGGTGGGACTGACAGGTCCAGCTGGTCTGGCACGTCCCTTGATGCACCTTGTTTTGCAAGTGCATCGGCCTTGTCATTCCCAATGTCCCCACTGTGTCCTTTAACCCAGCGGAATGCCGTTGTCGCAGACCTCCTGCATAGTTGGTATGCCACAGCCTGGAAGAACTTACAGTTTGCTATACCAATCCAGCCCCTGTCTTCCCAGTTGCCAAGGTGTTTCGTCAGGCCCTCTATGACATAGAGGGAATCCGTTACAAGGGTGATTGGGACACAGTTGTCTGTTCCCTGCAGGCATGCGACTATTGCCGCGATCTCGCCCACTTGGTTTGATTGTTTGACACCAGGGACCCTGAGTGCCATGTTTTTGGGGTGCCCATCAGCGATCCATATCCCAATTCCACACAGAGCACTGGCTGTCCCATTTCTGGTGCATGACCCATTGGTGTACACCACGAGGTGTTCATCTATCAGGTTGTGGCCTCCCAGTGGGTTGGTGAGCCTGTATGCTGGAGGCATATCTTTGGCCACTGGCTCTGTGAAGATTCAGAAGCCCTCAGCCAGTGTGGTTTTCAGTGTGACTGTCGGGTTAAAGAGTATATCCCCATTTTCCTCAGCAGCTTGCTGATTCTTTTCTATTTGTTGATGGGTCAGGGTGAGGCCATCATTTGCTTCCTCTGCACTCGGGTTGTACCTTTCGGTTAGTCGATCGAGGGTCTTCCCTGCCCTGGTGACGCATGTGTGTGGTTCCACACATCTGTTCACATTTCTGTCGTGCTTGCACGGTGCACACACACAGTTTCGTTGGTTGTAGTGTCACCGTGGGTCTGTTATGTCCCACTCTCAGCAACTTTCATCAGGTCTTTCACAGACAACACATTGTGGTTCAGTTTCAGACAGCCATCGAGGAGCCTGTTGTAGGTTCTTTTAGGGGCACCCATGTGGAACCAGGCAGGGAGCATTTCTTTTAACTCATGGGCCATCTTCAGGGGGCGGAAGCTGGCCCCATACTTTCTCGCAGTCTTGAGCACCCTGAGGACGTTGTTGGGGAGCCTTTTCACCCTTCCACCCCTTGTGGGTGTGTCCCAAGTCCGTAGGAATGCGTTAAGTTTCCCTGCACCGCCGATCCCCTCAGGCCCCAGCTTGTTGATGATCAAGTCAGTCAGAAACGCCCATATTGGTCTCTTGGGGCTAATATAAAGGTATGCTTGGAGCCATGTAATCTCTATTGCCTCGTTTCTTGCCAATATATCCAGGAGGTCAATTCCTCCATCCTCTTTTGCTCTATATAGGTAGTCTAGGCCAATTGGGGGCATGTGGACATCCCCCCACATGAACCGTCTAATTATACCAATCAGTGCCTTTTCTATTTCTTTTGGCATCCCCAGTACCTTTGTAAGGTATTGTGTCATGCCCCCCACAATCATCTGGACTATCAGCTTCTTCCCATCCATGGTGGGGTGGCCCATTTCCCACTGCTTTAGGTTTTTCCGTATCTTGTCAACAACAGGCTCTCACGGGGTTGTATTGTTGACATCATTCCCTACCCAAGCACCTAAGGACCTGACGGGGTCACTGTCCTTAGCAATATGGACACCGGCATCCAGCGGTTGGTCGTCTGGGTGGAGCTTCCTTGTCAACACCACCCGGAGCCTGTGTTCTTGGGCGCCAATTGGGATTACTTCTGTTTTAGTTGCATTAAACTTCGTGCCAGCTGCTCAGCACCATTTCTCGAGTATGTTGTTCAGGTCGTGAAGTCAGTCGCCCATGGTGAGGAAGATCGTTGCATCATTGACAAACAGGCTTATTAGGAGCTTCCTTGCCAGGCCTGGTATCCTGTGTCCCACAATCTTATCTGAGTTTTGTAACATGCACGCCAGTGGTTTGATCGTGAGATCAAACAGCAGACATGAGAGGGGGTCGCCTTGACGCACACCCCTTGTCACTGTGAACAGTTTGCTTAGGGTCCCATTGACCATTACCATGGTTTCCACATTGGAGTACAGTGCTCTTACAGTGTCTGTGAAGACTTTTGGCATACCAAAGGCTTCCAGAGCCTCCCAGAGGTATGTGTGGTCTATTTTATCATATGCTTTTTCCTGATCTAGGGCCATGATGACTCTGTTTGATTCAGTTGCCTCTGCATAGGCTATCATCGACTTGGACAGCTGCACGAGGTCCACAATTGACCTACCTGGCACAAACCCTGCCTGATCCTCATGTATGATTGGAGGGGCCTCTTTTGCTAATTGGATTGCCATTGTCTTGGTCATAATCTTGTAATCAGTGTTCAGTAGGGTGATGGGCCAGTAGTTGGCAACATCACTTCTGTCGTTCTTCTTGAAGATCAGGCACATCCAGCCCAGGGTGAACTTGGTCGTGGCGCCCACTCTGTGCTGTTGGATATCCCTGAATAGCATTGTCATAACCCAGACAACATTGAAGCTTGCCTGGTTTGCTTTTGAGCCCCTCTTGTGTATTTCTTCCAGCTTCTTCCACAGCTCATGTGGGATGTCATCTATCCCTGTTGCAGTCCCATTTTTTGATACTCGGAGCACCTCTTGGACCTGAGGTTCTGTCAAGAGCCTGCTGAGATCGCTCATTTCTGGCTCCTGTAGCTTCTGTTCCGCAGGTATTTCGCAGAGGACTTCAGTGCATTCCCTGGCAGCTACTTCAGGGTCAGCCAGGTCGAGCCGCTGTATCCCATCATGGTGGTCTCTGGCTATCTTGGCCATCTCCTTTGTTGAGTTCACATATCTCTTCGGTGTCTCTCCAGGCACTTCCAGGCGCCTGATCAGGTCCCTAGGTTTCTTAGGGCTATTGACTTTGGACCAGTAGCTTCCAATCTTTTCTCCTTTCAGCATCCATGTCGCTCAGCTTGCGTCTTGTGATCTCTTTCTCCCCTTCCTCTCCAAGTGTTCCAGTTCACTGTTCAACACTGCTTCATGTCATCGGATGTCTGGGTTATCATCGATTCAGGTGTCATTTGCTGTGGCGGATATGTCCTTCTTCAGACTGTGAACTCTGTTGTTTATCTTGGCCAGTGTTTTCTTTGCTGTTTTCTTTGCCACAGTACATATCTTTTCTTTGTACTCCTCCCATAGGAGCTGTGTGTCCCTCCCTTCATTTTTGTGGAGCTCCATCCTCGTTTGGAGGTTTTCAGGGATGTCAGTAGATTGGATTAATATTTTCTGTCACTTTCAGGCCCCTAGGATTAAACTAAGCTGAGGCAGAAAAGGTGGGGAGGGGGCGTTGTGGAATGGCCAAGGGGCGGGGAGCTTGGATTAATCGGGGTTTGGGATTTAATCCAGTTTTGAGATTAATCCAAGTTCCACGTTGGATCGGATCAGTACAAAGACTTCAGATTAATCCTTCTATGTATTTCTATATATCCGATCTCAATTCACGTACCGATTCCAAACAACAGAGCATTTCAAGCAACCTAATCCAAGGGAATCCAAATTGTCAGATTAAATCCGGGAAGTTTGAATTCAGATCAAGAGAATCAAGAGAGAACCCAACTCGAGGCTCGCCTTGGAGAGCATTAAGTCAACTAGATAGAAAAGATTGTTTGTACCAAGTAGATCGGATTTTCCTTTGAGAATCCGATCTGCCACATAAATCAGCTCAAACTAAACTCAGGCAGCACGAACCCATGCATCTCATCGAGCCCATATGAAGGGGGTGGTCTTGTTGTCAACGTCCTGGATGGAAGAGAAAATAGATAGAATTCCATAACTCATTATACATGCGAAAGATATCTGCGACAGTGACAGTCGGAGTCAGTGGCGTCCAAATTACTGCCCCCCTCCTCTCTTACCTCTGGAACGCTTTCCCCTTTTTGCTCCTTTGGATCTACGTTGTAATTTGGGTTAGTAACCTTCACTCGACAAGAGAATGGTGTTGGAAGAGGGTTACTTGCCTGACAACTACTTCAACAACGTCCTCATTCCCAGATGGCAGCACTGCTCCTCGAGGTCTGCTCCGAGCTTTGATCAGTAATCTGAACGGACGAATGTTGCTAGAGACTCACGCACCTTCTCACACACCCTGTTGTCGCCGCTTGCGAAGGCTCTCCTGCTGTCTCCAATGATTGCAGAGCAATCAATTGTGTTTTCTTCGTCGGCCCTTGCTTACTACCTCCATTGTCACTAACAAACTCACCCTCCTTGCGCTTCCTGCTCCTTGTCATTCGCCCAACCTCCTGCATCAAGGTCTGGGGGCCATCAGCTGATTTGAAAGCATTTGGCGGTGAGGGAAGGGTGGTGTGATCGAGACGGGCAGATGTAGAGCCACCGCTATTCAAAGCGTCCAGCGGTTTAGTGGTAGGAGCAACGTCCGCTGAGATCAAGTCGGCTTTGGCAGAATTCAGTTTCGCATGAACTGGTCGTCCATCTAAGGCAGATATGGAGCCACTGCCATTCTGATTGTTGAGCTGATCATCGGTAGGAGCGGCAGGAATACCTCCAGAGGTCGAGGCAGCACCTGTAGAGGTTGCTTGGGGTGTAGAGGGAGTGGGAGTCATTGGCGAAGACAGAAGCCCTTTGGTTGCGAAGTCAGGGGATGAGAGGAGTGGGTTCCCAGGAGAGGATGGGTGACTGCATTGTGGGGTTGACAGAAGGGCTGGAAGGGCTGGAGAGGGAGGTTGTGGGTGCTGAAGACAGATCTGCTGGGTGGCGTTGTTGTAAATGTACTCGTACAGGTCCTGAATGTTTCTACCCAATTTGCTTGGGTGCTTGAAAAGCCGAGTGATTGAATCATCAACCGCCGGTGTTATATAACTCAGCGGTGATTGTTCGACTTCCTCCCAAGGAATGGTTGGGTACAGAGGATCGTTGGGAAGTGATTTCTCTAAAAACGGCATCAGAATGTAAAACACGGCGCGGTCTCAAAAACTTACCCCACTCGATGTCGAAATAGGCTACAAGCAAATTCGCAAAGTCCTTGTTTGTCACCAAGTCGAAATCCAGGTTAGGGAGGTGGGCATGGCCGCTCTCATCAATGGTCACCTGAAGAGGTTCATCTTCTCCATTTCTGTTGGCGTTTACTTGTTCTAATATGCAGAAACAGATTAGATTGGGCTGGGCAAAGTCGATGAGACACGTACTAGGGATGGCAGCAGCAGCCCAAGCAGTAAAGGAGTCCACCATTTGTGGATAGGACTTGGTTTCGTCAAAAGGCGGGTCTTCACACCCTGGCCCAGCAACAAATCTAGACAAAAGCATAAGGTCAGCAACCACTGAGAAACGGGTTCTAAGAAAGGGTCCATACGTCTTGACCACAAGCACGTCTCCACGATTCCGGAAAGCTAATTGAACGTGAAAGACGACGTCCCCAAACTGACCCTTGCATCTGCCTGGAAATGTCCATAGGAAGTCTCGAAGGTCCTTCCCAAGATGGTCTTGGTTGCTGGAAATGAAAGCATCAACAACCTAGGAAAAGAACGAAAGGGTGAGAAACGAACCAATGAATCTGAACGTCATCAATGGGCTCTCCCTTCGACGCCTTCTTTGAACGAAGTACCTCCACCTTTTTCTCGTACTCTTCCTTCTCCTCGTGAGTGAGCCGGTCCCACTGCAACTGGAGGGCGGCGTTCCAATGCGGCAGGTTTTGCTGAGTGTCGCCTTGAACGCTGTGCAAACGCAAGCGAGCGTGCATGTCTGCCCTCAGCTCCGAAGCCTTCTCCTCTGAGAAGATTGAGAGGGGCATGATACGCTTCTCCTTGGGAACGGAGAGTTTGAGAAGGCCTTTTGCTGCAAGGCCTCGTCGAGGTGCTGATGCTCGAGCTAAAGCATTTTTGTACCAAAGGGCTATTGCCTGTAGAGTTTGAAAGTAGTTTGTAAGTAGGCGGGTGAGAGAAGGTTAGGAATGACATACACTTCGTAGCTGCGACATACTTATTGCCTGTCCCTCCATAGGGTCGAAGACCGTGCCGTCCTCCAACCGCTTTGGCTCAAGTTGAAAGGCAACAATGAACTGGTCGGCCTGCTCTCGAGCATAGTCAGACTTCTGGCCGCGATCCGTCAGTGTCATGTATTGGGGAAGGTCAGCAAGAAGCCATTCTTTTGCAACCCCCTTGCGCAGCAAGATGGTTGGAAGGAGCTCGGCGTTGTAGTTTTTTTTTCTTGTCCAGTTTATTGTCCATCGGGTCACCCCATGTAAGACTTTACACTACGTAGCATAACATGGGCCTCCACCCATTTACTCCTACGCTCTGAGCATCCGTACGCTCTCCCCTTCAGGCAAGGCCCCCCAGGGATACCACGGCCAACTCCTATGTGTGGAGCATGCATTCCCAAGCGCTAGATGTGTGTGCATACTCGTGGTTGTGGCGATTCGGCAGTTAAGTGCTTGGTCGCTGGAGCGATCTTGCACGAATGGGGGGAATGCTAAACAGGAGAGAGAAAGTAAGCACGTGAATGTCCTTCCTCGTCCCTAAACTATCTGAGCCCTTCGAGCGCAAGCGTTGGTGTATGAGTTTGTGTATTCATCGATAGGCCACATTGGGCAAGTCTTCGAGCACCTAAACATTTCTGTAGTGGGTATCTGTCCGAATTGATTTGAGAGGCAATGAGAAACTTCACCGGGTTATGAGTCCCTTCCGAAGCATCTGTCAAAGGGAGTGTTTGAACTCTGCTCACTCATCATCTGGGAGATGAAGATGGACATCACCGAATTGTCTATGCAGCCTGCCGGTGTTGCCAACAAATAGAATTGTCTCCCGCATCCCTTCCTTTGTCCCAAGGAGGTACTGAAGGTTCTTCGCCTCTCTTCCGATTCGCCTCTCCATTTTCCAGCATTCACGTCGATACAGCGGACAGTCGAATAGGAAGTGGTGTACAGTTTCCTCAGCGGTGTTGCACTCGCATTGTGGGGATAAGACCTTTCATATGCGGTTCAGGTACTTGTTGAGTGCAACATGGCCGGTTGGTAGCTGTGTGAGCAGACTCGTTTGGGCGCGAGTGAATTTCATCGTAGCTTTGCGAAATGCGCTTGGTGAGAGGCGTGGGTCAACAGCTCGTATACGATGGATGCAGGGGGATTCTTTCATTTGGGCATTCCATTTCGCCTTTAGCTTCTTGTGGTAGTTCTGCTTCAGCGATGAGACACTGCTTGGAAGGGGGCCGTGAGTGAGGATACGTGGTAGCAAGGTGGATATACTTGATTTCCCCTCTGCTGCTTTCTTCACCTCTACATCTGCTTTCTTGTTGCCCTCGATCTCATCATGTCCGGATACCCAAATGAACGTCAGCCTGTAACCAGATGGTTTACTCTGTACTATGGAATCGGCCATCTGATTCAGCTCATCAATGAGGTAGTGTCCTGGTCGCGACTTTTGAACTCCAGTAGCCTGGATGATCGCCTGGTTGTCAATGCTAATCGAGGCAGACCTTCTATCTGGTGTTTGAGCAATGAGATGGCAAGCAAGTATGGCTCCAACTGCCTCTGCTTCATAAGTGTTATGCTCAGTGATAGGTCCAAGGTGATAGTGTAAAGAATTGGGGTTGCGGTAGCGGCGACACAGGACCGCTGCCACCCCAACTCCACCTTTGTATCCCGATCCATCTGCATACACCTGCACTTGGGCATCATTCTCCTTGTGAATCCTCTTTGATTCCTCTCTTGTTGATGCAATCAGGATTTTGAACTTGGGGGAGTAGTTCGGGTGCTGGTGAAAGGGCATGATCTTTTCGACGCGATCAGGGAGTATGGAGTAGCGTTGGATGAGGGTTTGTAACGGCGGAGCATGCCGTTTTACAGGACGTTGGGCGCTTTTCTGAACCCGTGCATACAGTGGGTGTGTATCCGAAAGTGACGCCAGTCGTATTGCTGCTCGATGGCAAACCTTCTCAAGGGTTATGTCCATAGGGGCCACATCTGCTAAATGCCTGAGCATATCTGTGGGGGATGAATGCAAAGCACCGGTAATTGCCACCAGTGCCTTCTGTTGGGCCTTGCCAAGCCCCTTTGCTGTACTGACTGATCCACTGTCTTTCTTATTGCCAGGCTTCCTATGGATGGGGGTGTACCAAATGTCAGCAGCATACGTGATCTTAGGGATGGCAATGGACTGATATAGCTGCCTCATGAGCTTAGGTTTAAGCCCAGTTGACGGCCTTGCCATCCTCCGAAACGCCATCACCCATTTTGCACTCTTTGCAACCACATTCTTAACCTGCTCATTCCACTGTAGCTCCTGATCGAATATGACTCCAAGCATCTTGTGATGCTGGACTGGCTGGATATGTTTTCCGCAAAGGATGAAGTCAGGTCGTGGCTCGGGGATGGTTTTCCAAATGAGGAAGGGGTGTTTGACACGACGTTGTGAGAAGTCAATTATTGCGAATTTGCTGGTCTCGAATTTCGAGTTGTGAGACTCCGCCCAGTCAAAGCCTCCCCCTGGCTTCGTCATGAGTATCTGGAGTTTCTCGTGTGTCTCCTGAAAGTTACGCCCTTCCACATATATTGCAGCATCATCCACAAATGCAACTGCTTCTCCATTTCCCTGAGTGATATCCAGGAGGTCGGCGTTATAAAAGAGGAAGATGATCATGGAGAGTGGGTCTCCCTGGCCTATCCCATTGTCGATGACCATCCAGTCAGAGAGATAGTCATCGAACTTCAGCTTTGTTCATCGGTTCTGAAGTGTGAGCTCAATCATTTCCACAAGCTGGGTGGGGACTCGACGCATCCACATATTATGGATTAGGCGATTGGTGACAGCATTTGGGAAGGCACCTTCAATGTCGAGGAATAGGATGGAGGCAACACGGCGGTTACGCCATGATGAGCGTATTCGGTCGACGAGGAGGTGTAAAGAATCTGTGGTGGAACGTCCTGGTCTTCCTCCAAAGTGGTTGCGGGAAGAAGTTCATACTTTTCACATACAAAGACCACATCTTCTGCAAGCATCCCTGTGAACAACTTTCCGAACATGCACAAAAGTGCAATGGGTCGAAAGGACTTAGCTAGATCATATCGTGATCGCCTGACTTTCCTCAACACTGCAGTGATCCATTCCAACCATCCATCATAGTATGCATTGAGACGAGGAATAGCACTGAAGATGAAGTAGAGATAGTCGACCAGGGTGTCCGAGCAGTTTATGAGGACGCTGTTGGAAATCTCATCAGGACCAGCTGCCTTGTACAGTTTCAACTTTCCGATCATGCGAGTGATCCATTCTCGGGTGACTGTACTGGTGTAGTTGATGGGAGGAGGGTATGTATGGTTGGTGGGGACTGAGGATGTAGCAGGTTTCGGGGGAAAGAATGACCAAGCAAGGGTCTCACTCTTCTCAGCATTTGTCCTAGCCTCGCATTGTTGCCTGCCCACATCAGCAAACTTTAGCGTTGGTATCCTGGTGCGCCCCCCATCACCTGCAGGCTCAGCAATGTACTTGCTGGCGATCCACATCTCCCTCTCCTCTGCCTCCTCCAGAAAGTTTACCCAGTGCTCCATCTTTGCCCTTTCGATTTCGGCGTTGTAGTCGACTACTTTCGGAGGGGGTCGGGGAGGGAGTGCAGTGGGGCTGGGCATGGCTGGTGATGGGGTGGGCAGAAAGCTGGGGTAGGTTGGGAAAGCAGGGGTTGTGTTGAGGGTTGGCAAATGGATTCGATGGTGATGCGGTGAGTTCGTATAAGAGAGGGGAAACAAGAATCGGAAGGTCCACATTTTGCTTTCACTCTGACCTTCACGCTTAGACCAAGTGAACAATAGGGCTCGTTTTTGTCCGTTTTGTGCCACCAAAGGCCCAAGCCAATTGCTTTGGTTGTGGGCCTGAGCAATGGCCAAAACGAAGGCACAGGGATGGCAAAGCTTGTTGTGGCCGTTACGATCCAACCGTTTGCTTGGAAGAAAGGCGTTTCAGACTGCAATTGTTTGATTGATTTAGGTGCTCAGCACCCCGCAAGAGCAGCTTCAGTGGGCGTCGTTGTAATCACGGGTTGGCAAATCCAATCAAAGGCATGAGCAGGTAAGACATGCAAATTTGATCAAAGTGTACTGCAGTAGTGGCGCCATCAGTGCCCGCCATCCCAGGAAGGCAGCCCAGGAAGGCAGCCCAGTTTGTGGACTCACTTGCATTAGAATCTACGTTCAGTCGTTACAAAGCTCCACAAAACGGGAGTAGCCAAACTATGATGCTACTCAAAAAACTCCCCGAGCTTAGACCACATCTGGCACCCTGCCTCCCATCGACCGGCGTTCAAACGGCGAACTTCAGCCTCTCCAAGCGTGCTCATGACCTCTCCAACGGATCTGAAACCGTAGCCGACCCAGCGAAAAACACTGCCAGCAGTATACTGAGTGTACGATAGCCATACCTCGCCCTCTGCGACCGGGATATTCGAATGTCGGATAATGCCTGAAGGAATGAAGATAGTTGACCCAGGTGGAAACTCAACAACAAGCTTCAAATCCCATAGGACAAGGTGGCCGCCTCACTTGGGGTCAAAGGAACCAAGGGCAGTGACGACACACCAACCCCAAGGTAGGTTCTTCAGGTCTGTATGGACAAAAGTCTGGACATCGGGACCGAAGTTGAACATACATGCAGCGAAGGGTGAATTGGCAAGGTACGGGCAAAGGGTTGGTTTCCATTGGAGAAGCGAGTCCAGGGTGGTTTGGTAGTATTGATAAAGTCGAGGAGCATAGAGGTTGAAGGCACCTAAGGCGTTGAGTCAAGGCTTTGATAATGAAGTAGAAGGGTGCGACTTACTGGCAGTGAACCCAACTAAACGCTGTAGAGATGGTTCACTAAGTAGTTCTGCAATTGCAAGTTGGTTTTTGGGATCAACTTGCAGTGTTTGAGGCTCCTACAAATGGTGTTTAGAATGCGGTTTGTGAGAGGGAGGATGAAGCACACTGTTGGACCTGGTCTGCGAGAGATCCCAACGTTCGTGGCAGCAAAATGGCTACACCAGTGCTTCAGGCTGGACATAGAGCAATGTTCGCGAGTACGCTCCATAGCCTTGAACAGAGGGTTAGCCACCTGCTCAATGAATTGCCCATCGCGAGGGCGTCCTGCAAGCATGGCGACAATGGTCGACCCACGGTCCAAAACGGCATGCGGCTCTCTGAAACCAATACCGTTGAGATTTGAAGCTGTAGAGAGGGCTGATATCACTCACACTCCATCCCAAGCGACCACCGAAAAACCCATCCTCTTCATTTCATCCAGCGAGTACGCCCTTTCCGGATCCGTCAGCTTCACCCTTCCACCCTCCCACCCAGTCGAGGCCACTGAAAGGTCGCTGGTCTTGAGATTTGTGGACACCTTCTTCACCTTCCCTCGATGCCTGTATGTGATGACCTTCAGGTTGGTGTCTTCGACGGCTTGGGCAGCTATGTGTTTCTTGTCCCTTTTGTTTCAACTGCGCCTCTTCTCTGGAGAGAGGTGCTGGTGTCAGATGGGAGGGTACGAAGGGTGGGTGGTAAGCTCGCCATCGTCCTGCGGAAGGTTCGGTGGAGGGATACTGGCTTCAGCAGGTCTGGGTTCAACGGATGGGCTGGGAGTTGGGCTGTCTTCATGAGCCGTTTTGCAGAGGTCTGCAATGAGGTCCGCATGACAGGCACGGTCGACCATGCTTTGGAAATCGATTTTGACTGGGATGCCAATGGAGGCAAGAGTCTGAGGCGAGAACTCTTTACCCGATCGGCGCTATAGATAAGATAAGATAAGATAAGAACAAAAACAAAAGAAACATTAAGCAACTGAGACGACTTACAACGCGAGCCAACAAGGGGGACGCTGGGCCATCTGAAAGGTAGACAAGAAGTTAGACAAGCAGATGGGGTAGGAGCAATCGTCAACGCACCGAGAGCTTCCAAGCCTCGCCTTCCGTGGTCTCCAGGGTCAGGTCCACATCCAGCTAAACAAGGAGCTCTGCGACGGCGGATAGCAGAAGACACTCACCAGCGTTGCCCATGTTCAAGTCTACTTGGGGGATGTGGATTGAAGATGGTGAGGACGCCCTACTTATACTTTTGCTACACATGAGTTTGTTGATTGTAGGACGTGTTGATTGTGGACGCGTTGATTGTGTATGTGTGGATTTTGGACCTGACGCGTTTGTTCCATGTTTAAGTTATTGTATCCGTTTCATGCAGCCATCCGGCCCCTAACCTAAAGCCCCATCAACTGCCAAGCACTGCATGTTCGCCGTTCCTCGCCATTCGTTGTGAGATACATTCAGTGGTTCATCCTTAGGTAGTTGCACGACAAGTACGTTCTGGGATGGAGCAATATAAATTCATTTCAAGTCTGGAGGGTTGAATATTTGAGAGCACCCAATGTTGACTGAAGTTTTACATTAGTGGGGATAAACTACACAGCAATAACCGTACAGAAAGAGAGAAAGATGAGCTTGGAAAGATAACAACCAGACAATTCTATCCTGAAGGACTCTATCAACAAAAGACGTGGGCAATGTTACTAACGAGCGGACGACCTCAATGGCGAACCAACGACCTCCGAGTCTTCAATCTCGACCAACTCGTTGGTGTCGTTGTCAACGTCATACCTCAACTCATACCTCTCAGGAGAGATAGCTGGATCAACAGGCGCCCTCTCCTTTCCCTTCCTCTTTGACAACTCGGAACCTTTGCCGTCGCTCTGAATATCCAAACTGTACCGCACATTCAAGCCATAAAACAGCTTCTTCTTCACTGGGACTTCATCATCACTAAATATCTCTAGAACGTCCATCCCGTCAAAGTTGGTGACCCTCTTTCTCTTGTGTGATGCAGGAGGTTTCAATGAGGGCGAGGACAGAGAGGATAGGGGTAGCGTCGACGGCTGAGAGGACGAGGGCTGCGACAAAGGTTGAGAGGACGAGGGTAACAACGATGATTGAGAGGACAAGGGTAACGATGACAGTTGAGAAGACGAGGGGCCAGCCTGTGGCTCCAACAGTGGTGACGGACAAGGAAATGGGCGAGGACGTCGTGGAGGAGGAGCCACCTGTTGACGAGGCAGTTGACATCCTGCGTTCTGGACGATGGAGGCATTCGGAGCTACTTTACCGTCTGAACAGGCACCTTTGTCAACGGCGAAACAGGGTGTTTATAGAAAGTCGTTACTCACCTGAGGGTACCCTGTGCAACCCTCCCATAGGCCTCCTCTTCTCCCTCGCCCTCCATATAGCCTTGGCAGCGTTCTCTTCCCTAAATTGAACCTGGATACTTCGGAGAGCGTCCCGTTCTAGACGTGTACCCAGATATATTGCCCTTTGCTTGTGACAACCGTCAGTGCACTGCAGGAGACAGGTCAGTCGTTGCAGAGCATGATACCGCAGCTTGATGCCTACATGTTCCATCACAGCACCAAGGTCAGATGGATTGTGAATCCCACGATTGATGTAGACATGATGCATCCTGCCACATCTGCCTGTAATCCTCCACTGCTTAGTGCGTGTGTCGTAAGAGGGCGGCTTGCCAGGATAGAGTGCTGCAGTCTCTTCACAAAGACGCTTGACATGGGTTGACAGCCATTCAGAAAGTAATTCTTTGACAGCAGGAGCAGTGTAAGGAGCCATAGGGGGGAAAAGAGCGGGTGAGCAGTTGGGCAGTTGTCGTGAATAAAGCGAAATTCAATCTTGAGGTTGAGAGAGCCAAGATCAACAAAAGACGGGTATTTATCAAGGGGTCCCATGGTCAGAGCATTGTTCTGCAAGCGAGTGAGACAGCCCTTGCAGCGAGAGGAGCAATCAAAGTACGGGAGGCTGCCGAGAACAGGACGATCATCAATGACAGCGTTACGGATGAGCACAGCCTGATTGAGATCTGAGATCTGCTAGAGCTAAGATCTGGCCAAGATGGGCCAAACATTCGAAGTCGGAAAACGAGCGTTGAGCTTGCACACTGGCCAGCCATTGCAATGATCATCCACCGTAGACTATTGTTTGAATCGCCTCCACCTTGACAAACCCATAGAGCTGAAGTGTTCCAATTGCTCAGCTCAGTTGTTTTCGATCTATGGCCTGTCTCAGTCTTGTTCATATCAACAAGAAGCACAATTGTGCAAAGTTGGGCTTTGCTCATCTCCAATTGTCTCTCAACAGCTCGTCGGTTTTGCAAGCACCTTCTGAGCGATTTTTTGACCCAGATTTACGACTGTAATTATCTCTCATGCAGCCATCTGTTTCTTTTCTTTGCTTGGGCAAAGCAAACGTGGTCCATGCGGTGGCATCACTGAGTTCCAAACCACCAAAGCATCACAGATGCCACTTGCAACCCTCTCCCTCGTAGCCCTCCTCATCACCCTCCCCCTCGTCCTCTCCCCGTCACCCTCTCCCTCCTGATCACCTTCGTCCAAAACCTGCTGATGCCAGATCCTTCTACCAGAAATCCCTCTAGACCGTTAGATCACCCTGGATCTGAGCGTTGTCCATCGTCTCGAACTGGCATCAACGCCCTGATGTAAAGACTTTTGCAGGAACTGGCAGCTCAGATGTCAATGTTCGCACTGGATCTAGGGCGTCATATCAAACGAATGCCACCCACCAGCGCCCCGAGGTTAGGACTTTCGTTGGCGCTAGCGGTGCAGACGTTGGTTACCACCAAAGTCTTAGCACAGTCAGTTCCGCTCAGAAGATGACGACGACGACAATAACCGGCCCCCCTCTAAAGCGCCAGAAAATTAACAACACTCCCCCTGTCGAGAAGATTTCCACCACACTAGGTGCTACGGATAGCTCGTCGCCTCAGATTCCCCCTCCAAAGCGCAATCAGGTGTGTATTTCTCGAACGTTCAAGTGACTGTTAGGCTGATTCAATTTTACAGGGTGTGTCGGTACTAATGAAGGATCTAATCGATGCAATCCCAGAGCTGGAAGGCTTTCTACTTGAGTGCGATGCGTACCAGCCCTTGCAACCCAAGTGTCAGTGCGGTCAGCCACCTACCGTCCAATGCATTGACTGTCTCGACAGCGTCTACCGGTGCTCTGCTTGTACAGTCAAATCGCATCAGAGTTCACCACTACACTGGGTGGAGGAGTGGAACGGCTCCTTTTTTGAGCATAGGGGGCTTGACAACTTGGGTTTGGTGATCGGGTTAGGTCATGGAGGGGACCTCTGCTCACATCGGCCGAAGAA
>KL197763.1:54319-160777 GCA_000697665.1 Jaapia argillacea MUCL 33604 | reverse complement strand
GTCGTGGGGGTTACGTGCGCATTCCGGTTTGACCCATGGTCGGCTGGGTGGCTATGCCTCTGCTTCGCAGACCTATTACGGGTGCAGTCCTTGTGTCATGGCAAGATTCGCTCTGCCCGCTGACCTTGTCGGCTGTGATGGAGAAACGGGTATATCATTCCCGATGGGAATTCTCTCATGGGGTACTCCGGGGTTAGTTCGGGCCGGAACCCATGCCAGGTAATATAAAAGCCTAGAGTAAAGAGTCTGAAGAGATTATCGAAACAGTGTCTACTCTTCGGATAGCCTGTTATTCTTTACTCCTTTCGACTTATCTTGATTCGCTCGCGCTTCGCGCTCGCTTCCCCCCTAACCCTAAGTCGGGTGAATTATTTCCCCAATGTCTTCTATGAGCTAATGACTTCTAGATTGACAGCGTGAATTTCACCATACGCTTGCGACCAATAGCATAAATCACTGACTACTCGTCCCGAGGTAATTATACCCAAGTAAGACCTGAACGGACAGTTGTGGGAGTTACTGCGCATTCCGGTTTGCCCACAGGCGGCTGGGTGGCTATGCTTCTGCTTCACAGACCAATTAAGGGTGCGTTCCTTGTCTCATGGCCTGCTTCGGTGGTCTAGGCCGCTGTTGCGGCCCACTGAGCCTGTCGGACGTGAGAGAGAAAGGGTATATCATTCCCGTTGACATGAGAACTTTCCCATGGGAACTCCGGGGTTAATTCGGGCTGGATCCCATGCCAGGTAATATAAAAGCCTAGAGTAAAGAGTCTGAAGAGATTATCGAAACAGTGCTGTCTCCTCTCGGAACACCTGTTATTCTTTACTCCTTTCGACTTAGTTTGATTCGCTCGCGCTTCGCGCTCGCTCCAACCTAACCCTAACCCTAAGGAGCCAATAACAGAGTTCTCTCTTGATGGTGATGGTTTGGAGGTTGTGGAACTGGATGGTGATAATTCTGAGGCAAGTCAACAGTCCAGATTTGTATCGCAGAGAACAAGGCTGGTCGTTAATGTGAATCACAGAAGAGAAGATCAAGGAACAGATTACCAAAGAAAGCCAATGGGAAGACAGCTCCCTCTGTAAAAGTGAGTAAGTGTACGAGAGTATTCCCCAATCACAGCATGGTGATAACTGATTTGGACAAACCAACTCCAGAATGGTGGAGCAAAGAGGCAGAGGTCCAATAGTGGAAAATACAAGCAGCCGCAGAGGGTGAGTGAGTGTGGAAACCGATTTTTGAGGTGGTAATGCTGATACAACACTTAACAGCTGCCAAAGAAGGCCAGGGCGAGGGAGGAGTGAACCCTACATAAATTCTGGTGTATTGTCAGGGTCTGAGAGTGAATCAGAGAGCAACAGTGAGCCCGAAAGTGATACCAAGAGCAAACATTTTGGAGAGGGGAAGTGCTGTGGCTCTGAGAACACCACATCAAGACACTGCTTAGAGCCTGTACCAGTTGAGATAAAGGGTAAACTGCAATGGCAGCTCCATTGTAAGTGCTGCAAAATGTGAGGTACTCACTTTCTGTACCTCCCAGCTACAACTAATTATGCATTTGCAATCCCAATACCACAGCGCACAATCTTTCACTTTCAAACAGGGCAGAGAAGCATTTCAATGATGAGCCTCAAAAACCACCCCTTGGAAACCCTGCTACCCAGGGAGACCACAGGGTCAACATTCGGTAGCAAGTGTGAAGATCATGGAGGACTTCTTATGGGAGGGGGAG
Source organism: Jaapia argillacea MUCL 33604 (assembly GCA_000697665.1). NCBI lineage: Eukaryota > Fungi > Basidiomycota > Agaricomycetes > Jaapiales > Jaapiaceae > Jaapia > Jaapia argillacea. The sequence goes on along the minus strand of KL197763.1, from coordinate 159,045 downwards.
CTCAACCTGGCTCATGTTCCAACCCAGAAGGGTTTCTTGAAGGTCTTTGCTGCACGGATTATTGAGGATGATCTGCTGTTCACGACCGGAGAGTCCCCTGGTCTTCACTGACTGTTCAACCACATGAAGTCTCGGTTCTTGCTACCCTCAGATACGACAGTTCGAAATACCCTGATCAAAATATTCGATGAGCTGCATTTCAAAGTGTTTAGAGAATTGAAGGTGAGTATCAGTCTCTGAGATATTATGGGCCATAATAATGCTGAAGGTATGATGCAGTGAGTCAAGTCAAAAATTGCCATTGCAGAAGATAGCTGGATGACAAAGCAGATGGTATTTACTTTTTGCTGGTGCAATCGCAAACTGGATCGACAATGATCAGAATCTCATTGAGAGGGCGATGAATTTCCACCCAATAGAAGAGAAGGAGCGTAGGGGTGAGTTTGCAGTAAGGTGGTTCGCCAAAACAGTAAAGGCGGTGGGAATCCTCAACAACATACATGGCATGGTTTCCATGATTCACCTTCAGTTATTACATATCTAACTCAGGCTTTCAATAGCCTTCATTGCAGATAACCATGCTGTCAATGATACATTTGCATGAACCCTGGGGGGGGGGGGGGATTAATGATGGAGAAGTATGGTGAACCTTTTGCTGTGGCAAACTCACTATTCCTGGTACAAGTGTCTCTGTCAAGCGGCCATTTTCCAAGTCTCGCCACCTCTGCACCGACATTTGATCCTCCCTGAAGGCCCATACCGTTGCAGAGGCTATGCTTTTGATGTGGACCAAGGCTGGTCTCCTTGATCCACACGGCCTCCCCCCCCCCCCCAGCTCTAAATTCCCTGTTTCTCTTGAATCTGTTCATGCCCCCTTGCTTGCCATTTAAAAATGATTTATTTTCTATTTATATTTGATTTATCTCTCCCCATAAAACGGAAACTAAATAGTTGGAGCCTTAGATGATGCCAGGAAGGGCAAGAAGGGCTCTCCATTTTCCCCCAAGGCTGTAAAAAAAACAAGCTTATAGTATTATCTTAAAACAAATCCTAAGGTGAGAGCGAGGTAAAAACACTCCCCTCAAACAGTTTCAGAGGAGAGAGGATGGAGAGACAATGAGAGAACAACTAAGGTTGAGGATTTTGGGGGGTCACAATGAACGATATCGGTTCAGAAAAATGGGGGTCTGACCCACCAAGTGGAGCAACGGTCCAGAGGGGGTAAGACTGACCAAAACAAAGAAGACCACATCACGGAAAAACGCAACCCAACAGACGAATGATGCAGGGAAGAGGTGGAGTGGACCCAGGGAAACAACGACAGAACCAAAAAGAACAGAAATAGGGCGAGTCTTCAGACGTAAATCCATTGCGACAGGCAGCGTTTTGGCCGTCCACGACCAAAAACCGATGCGATGTTTCCCGTGCGACGTCCAAAAAAAAGGGCCATCGCCCATGAAAACAAAAATGGCGACTGAAGAGGTCGGCGGATCGGTTGCGGTCGCGTCTTTCCTAAAAAGGAAATTTTCCCACGCTCTGTCCCAAAAAGGCAATGTTGCAACGCCGTCGTGTCAGCGGCGTTCAGGTGGGTGATGCCCAACGGGCGCGTGCATGAGGCTAGGTTGTCAGAGTCCAGATAGTTGGAAAAAAGGATGGATAATCAAACTTGACAAATGGGATAGCTGTGATAGTGACAATATTTGGTGTTGGTGGTTGGGTAGAGTGGCTTTACCATATCATAATCCATAAAGCAGGGAAGAATAGCCCTGTGAGCGCGTTGTGAGGCGTTACTGAACGTGGAGCATCACATATATGTCACATCACCCTCCTCCCTCGCCTTCCCTCGCTGAGTTGTCAGAAGTGCTCCCCATCTTACCTGAAGCTCTTCTCCTGCTCGCAAACACAATGGATTAACAGATCCCCCCATTTCACTGTGGAAGAACAAAGTTTTCTCTTAACAAATGACACTAGCCACCCTCTCTCGAAAGCCCGGGCTTTAGCCCAGGGCTCAGGCTTTCCATGAACCAAGCCCGAGCCCAAGCCACCCATAAGCCCCTTCCTCGGGTCGGGCTTGGCCCGGCTTCAGGCTTGGAGCCGGGCCCTCAACATCACTAGGCGGGTGACGAGCAGTTCAAGTTGCGAGGCCTTTACATATCATTTTCAAAGTCAGACTCGGGTAGTGGCGGGGAAGAAGAGACGACGAGATCGATGCTCCTGACTAGGTGAGCTGCGCAGAGCTGGTCGTACCTCAGTAAAAGGTCATCGGTATTCATTTGGAGTAGATGCGATCAGTCGACTAGTCGTAGCTAGCCCAAGATACACACAGTAGACTAATCAGAGTATCCGAACAGCTCTTTCCAGATGAGACCAGCTCATCTGGTCGAACTTCGAACAGAACCGCGTTTCACGCGGTGATTCGGTTGATTGTGGACTCCCTCCACATTTCTGGTGGATATATCGTTGTTTCGTTGTATGGGGGTCGAAATACCATACCATCGCCGTCTCAACATTGTGTCTCCTCGAGATAGCAGGTATATATCTCCATTCATCATTTACTCCACCACCTTACCCAACGTTCCAGCATGCGCATTTGCACAAGCAGTGCTCAACGGCTCCCTCCAGCTGATCGTCTCACGTTCATGGATTTCTGCTTCCAGATATCGAGGAGCTGTGTATCTAATATCTATCATGACCAGTATCGTTGTCACCGGTTTGATTGGTAACCTTCACACTTCCTACCCTCGAGGCGATCATCCTCAATAAACTTTCTCTTAGCTTGGCGCTTATGGAAGATCACTCGGGAGTTAGAAAAGACACTTGGAAGGCACAAGGGAAGGAGATACTTAACGACTTACCCCAGCGATTATGTGAGTCCTCCCCCAAACATCACCACTCGCATACTCTCGATTTACGCGGACCATGGACTTCATAGCATCGAATCGGGTGCTCTCCTCGCCGCTATGGAGATCATATACCTCTCCGTCAGTATCTTCAAAAACGGCGGATACGTAGTATGTCTTTCTCTCCTCTCATCGGTCCATATCGCCGACCGATTCCATTTCACTGCCGTCTTCTAGCTCATCACCTACGTGGCACTACAACAGTTGATCGTAAGCTTTCGTCTCGCCGTTTAAGACTCAGCGCAATTACTGACGTTCTACCTATCTAGTCTCGACAGGGAAATTTCCCAACACTCATAATTGTACGCATTGGTCTGGGGACCACCACTGAAACTTGCGATCTCCAAGCCCGTCGCTAGGATATCCAAATCCGACGTCGCTTGCGAAGTCACACTCCCATCTCAAGATATGGCGTTTGCGAGCATTGCGACGATAGAGAACAGTAGGGATGACTCTTGTTTTCCAGGTAATCGTGGCGTAGGATTAGTACTACACGACAGAAGAGGGGACGAAGTTGACGAAGAGGCGGTGTTAACCATTCAAGGAGAGGCTAATCGACTCGTTTTATTCACGATGACGCTGCTCATATCTGTTGCGTACATTATGGCACGGGTTACATTGCTTGTCCTGGCTTTAACATCTCTCCGATCTCTCCCTCCTAGTGCATACGAAACTGTTCGTTGGACCGCTTTTATACCACGTCTGTGGATGTTTCTCCGTGCCCTGACCTCTCCAACTCCTCTACCTGGCATCTTTCTTGACTTTCTTCTGAGGGACAGTCTTCCGATCCTCGGTAATCCTCTATGTTGTCGCATAACTTTGTATGAAGACTGTAAGGAATATTGATCACGATTCTCTCTCGATACCGATGGTATTGGGAAACCCTTCCACGACCCCCTTATACGAGTGCAGTGCATAAAAGGATTCCTAAATTATGAGATACAGTACACGACCCATAAGGAATGAGATGTGAGGGTGATCAGCTTGGTATCTCAACTCCTGACAGCATGATTACATCCTGCTTCAACGGACGATCCAAGATCTTTTCCGCTTCCATCCCCAATTTTCTCTCCCTGCCCGCCAAGAAATTGAATCTAGTCAGTGTTCAATCCTCCTGAATCTCCCATCTCCGATCTCAACATCCATCATCTCTCCTTCTAAATGAACTTCCCCTTCTCGTCCCTCGAATACCTGACCTGTCCAAGCCACACCTCCCTCACCACCGGACATAACTTCTCAACTGCTTTCACAACCTTCCGATTCGCCACTTCTCTCTCTTCCACCTGAGCATTGAGAGCAAGTCTAGGTACGATGGTGTATGCGTTAGGGTGACGGTTGATGTTCAGTTTCGCAGTCGGTGGAAGGCGGAGAGTATGAAGAGCGGGGAAGAGAGAAATCGTTGGAAGGTAGGTCTGTGGAGGTGAGTCAGTGGAAGAGTCTCGGAAGAGGAGGGAAAGGAGACGCGAAAATAATGAGTCTGAAAGGACGAGGGCGGGGTCGGAAAAAGATAAGGACAACAGAAGTGGGAGAAGAAAGGAACGATAAACGAGGCGGGAAGGTCAAGATTTATAAAGCTTAACGGAGGGTCGGAAAGAGTGACAGCGGCGAGGGTGTCGAAAGAGGTGGAACGGGAAGGCGAAGCATGTAGCAGAGGCGGGATGGATACATGACCAGCTGAGAAATGATAAAGGAGAATGCGAAGTAGCAGAAATGATACATAACAAGCTGAGAAATGATGGCAGACAATGCGAAGTAGCACATAAGACGTACGAAGATGGTTTCCTCATTCCTAACCACCTGACCCTCGACATTCTCAGTCCAAGTTGGTAGGCCACTTGCAAGATGTAGTTCTTCAATTTGGGGGACATTTTTAACTAGGCCTATCGTATAATCATTAACCATCTCAAAATGAATATGAATTGAGTATGACTTACTGTCAAGAAACTCTGTTCTGATAGGTTCGCTCGTCCTAACAACCCTCAGCCCCTCACTCAGGGCACCCAACGCCCCAACCCAGGTCTCAAACCCAACCTCGACAGTTTCCTCGTCTCCAAAATCCCTGTAAAGGGTGCTCTCTTCGAATGTGTGAATGTTGGGACAATGTGGGATCAGGAAGTGGGATGTAGATGATATTATGAGGCGTTCGACCGTGAGCAGATGTGGTGGGCGCGATGAGAACGTGGAAGTCGCAGAAGGCGCGGAAACACCGGAGAATGCGTCGCGGAAGGCTGGGACGAAAGGACCTTGGATGCGGAAAATTAAGGTGTGGAGATACGATAGTGAGGCGAGGAAGGCTGGCAGAGGGGTAAGGGTATGCTGGGGTGGGTGATTCGATGAAGGGTAATTGATCCAAGAGTCTATCTCGAAAATTCTAATATAACCAGGACGATTTTAGCTCCGTCATCGAACTTAACGATAACAAGGCATACCTGACTGTCCGACACAACATCGGATTGTGGAGGAAAACCTTCATGCCTCGATCAAGATCGTTCCAGGTCCTCCCGCTCATAGGTCGCATCCTGAAAGTGATCTTATGGAATATATGTGGGTAGGTCGACTCCCGTGTTCTTGAGTCAACCATAGACAGCGCGAGGAGGGCTTGGAAATTGGGTGAGGAAGGATGTGAGAGAGGTAAAGAAAGGAAGATGTTATCGAGGATGTCATACGGGAGGTCTTTCCAAGTTAGAGGCATCTTGGATCGAGCGGTGAGGGAGAGTTATGGAGCAGGTTGTTCCTACAGTCGGGCGCTTAGGGGGCCAAAGCTTGCACAGGCTTGCACGGCCTCTTCGAGTCACACTGCCAAATTGAATGTAACCTGGTGACAGCCACCAAGCGTCAGGATGGAGAAGACTCATCATAGGAGACAGTCATGGAAAGTGTCCAAATAGGATTCCGCGCAAATTCCGCGTCAGCGTTGTGTGGGTGAGACGAAGAATGGACGCTTTACACCATACACGACACACTCAAGGTCAAGTCCATTTATCAGATTCAGTGTATCACTAGAGAGAGATGATCGAATGAATTCAAGGCGGTGGTCTATGTAAGTAACCCGAGTTCTTCGAGTCGATCTTACCTTCAAACTCCCATCTTTCTGTGGAATATTCGCCCTTAATTTCATGTTGTCTGCTCTGTTCTGTTCTGGAGAGTACGACGCACCTGATCCTCTGGCCCGATACACAGCTTCCCCATCCCTCCTGCGCGGTGATCGCAGTGAAAGTCCAATTTTCCATCACGGTCTCCTCCGTAACTCAACCAAGCACGAACAGCCGGAGAGTCTTCAGGAGTAATCCAACAACCCGAGTGTCGCCATCCTAGAAGACGATGGATGCCCCTATGCTGAGAGGCTGCTATTCGGCGATACCGCGCAAAGGGTTACCGGCATCTTCAGGCGCCTTCACCGTAACTGTCCTCAGATGTCTAGTACCTTCCTCAACTAACTGGATACGAAACAGCTGTGACCCCGCGACGCAACCCATCTTCATTTCGAGAACGTTGAGCTCATCGCCCGATTTGGTTGCTTTCTTCCTCCGGATTTCAAGTATCAATGCCACAGACCGGCCAAATTAGCTCTCCATGCGTTACTCGGATATGCTCCCTCCCCGGTTCTTATTTGCCATTCACACTCGGGACCGACTCACAGTTGCGCCATCCCTCTCGCATTTTTGAAAAATTTCGTCGCGATCGAGAGGGCGCATGCGAGCGAAGCCCTTGGTCTATATCTGCGGAGTGTAGCGCCGTTGAGGAACCCCATGTTGTTCCTCACTCAGACTCCCCTCTTCTCCCCACCCATATGATTCGAGATCAACATTGCAAGGATTCCAATATTCCAATGGTAGCAACTAACTAAGTGACATACATGGTGCTCCGCAGATTAAGAGAAAGGGATACGCTGCGAGGATTACATCGGTTACAGCTAATAATACATCACTAGAAAACAACAAGATAACATAAAAATATTCGAGAGGTGACACCAGTGGACTCCGATTAGTACTCAGACAAGGGAATGACTTTGCCTATAGGAGAGAACGCGTGAGCATCACTCAATGTCGAAGAAGATGGAATGTAAACTTACCGACGTGCTCGTAGGGAGATCGTTTCTTGCGGGCGAGCATCTCAACATCCCCACTGTCAAAGAACGAGTAACCCGCTAGTGGTACATTCAAATCAGATAAAGAATTTTCAGAATGAATGACAGAGAAAACATACGCATAGTCCAGTCATAATCGCCGTACTCGCTTTCTCCGCCATGCCCGTTGATGGGCCGTCCCGTCTTTGAGTCTCGAAGAACACCGGCATGATCGACGAATGGTGCGGGGCGCTCGTTAGCAGCCATGTGCAATTTGATGAGGGTCTTCTGGACATCGAGGAGGTAGCCTTCGAGAGTGTCGAGGAAACGGCGTGTTTGGAGATGCTTCGACGACGCGCAACTGCCAAAGATAGATGAGAACGACAAAGATTCAGAAATGACGCCGACATACACTGATATTCCATCTTCTTTGATGATATACCCGATTCCGTAGCCATCCCTCGCAACGGGACCGAATCCGAACAGACGCAAGGCAGGGTTGCCGCAGTTAGAGGTCGATAATATCGACGTGTTGAGAAGGGCAAAACCGGGGTCGGTGAAGAGGGCGGGCATCGTGCGTCGTCCGGTGCTGTCGTCGCTGAAGGGGGAAGGGGGACGGTCATCAGGGTTAGGGTCCAAGTTTCCTTCGATCTCGCGTTGCAAGAGACAGTACAGCGCGTAGAGGATTCTGACGATGCGAAACTTCAGCGATGATATCGAATGAGCGTAGTTGCAGAACATGACAAACCTGTCCTGACCGAGACCCTGACTGCACTCCTTCGACAACTTAGAGTGTCTCTCACAAGCCTTGCGTAACGCGGCGACCTTGTCAGCCGGGGGACAGTCGGAGAAGTAAGTCTAAAAAAGATTGATGAGTGAGTCACGAACAACAGGATTGGAAGAATAGCTGACCTTTACGAATTGAACGCTCTGCGGTTGCACAGTTCGGATCGATTCCGTGCGACCATGCAAGAACTGCTTCGTCATCGCAGGCTCATAGGTACATTCAATTCGTCCTGCAACCGATTCAGCAAACAAGAGACGAAAGAATTAAAAACCGACGTACCGTAAAGTCCAAAGTAAGCAGCTTGGAAGGCCATCTGAACGAAGGCATCGGGGCTGAAACCGTGACTTGTGATAAAATTCTTGCCATAACCCTTGAACTCCAACGCCTGGCAATCGTTCTGACAAATCAAATCGCTCAAACGGGTTTCGGCGAACCGGATCCCAGCTCGAAGAACGGGGGTGAGGGTCCATTCCAACTTCTTCGGCGACGTTTCGATCTGCTCCGGAGGAGGCGTGCGCGGGGCTTTCGAGCCCCTGGGAGGCTTGTAGGACTTGGCGTGAACGGAGAGCGGTGCGTGGAAAAGAGTAGGCGCAGAGGGGTTGATGGAGCGAGCGAGCAACATGAGTCCCTCTGTGAACATATCCGCAGCGAACCTGGATAGCGTGTGACGAGAGGGTGATGAGAAAGTAAATAACGACATACCTGAGGACAGTGTGGCCATCTACACCAGTATGCTCGAAGTTGATTCCAGCAGCCCCGTCAGCGGTAACGATGATTTGGAGCTACGATGAGGCCGCGATAAGTGACGCGTGTCCTCAGTAGTCAACTCATTCCCAGTCGGCTTACCTTATCATACCACCGATTAGTACATGTGCCGATCTGTACACCACCTCGGAGACGATAAGTTCCGCAAAGGAAGTTGTCGCAGAGCTCGGCCATGCCGTCAGGAGCGGCGTCGTCCAGACAAACGAGGAAGAGGGCGTTGTCGACGATATGTAAGCAGGAGGCGTTATTCCGGTCGCTGTTGAGAGTGTGGCGAAGATCACACCATACTTTGCGATTCTCGGTGGAGAGGACACCGATAGCGTTAGCGGCCACCTAAACGTCGGTTACGTGAGTCAACGACTTCAAGGTCGACTTGAAAACTGGAATCTAACCTCGTGGACCGGCGTGATATCGGCGTCGCTCACGATTGCTTGCAGGTTCCGTAGGATCTCCCTCTCAGTCATCAGAGGTCGGTTCTCTTCGTCGAGGACATTGAACCAATCTGAGATGGGGGAGTTGAGAATGCTTTGAAAGAAAGTGAAGAACAAGAAGACTTACAAAATTGACCACGTCGGAGGATGACGATGTGTGTCGACTCCTTGTTCACCAGCATACGACATCCTCGCTAACATGGTGAACGTAACAGGTTAATACCCGATTGTGTTGCGAAAGTATCACGACTTACCTCAGTTGGGATCCTAGAAGTGCCGAAGAGTCGAGAGTATTGGTCCATACACAGAGGGGTGCCACGAACCGCATCTGGCTCGAGCATTCCGACGCGCAAATCATGGACGAAACCCAGGGAAGCGGTAATGAGAGCAGCGGCACGAGGTAGCTGCGAGCCACGGTCGGGTGACGGGTCATTTCTGGATAGAGTTGGTTAGTAACTGATGGTACATGGGCGAGACGATGGGAGACTAGGAGGGTCTAACAGGAATGAAGGTTTGAAGAAGGGTCTGCGCCCTGGCACGCGAGCATACGACAATTCATAAAGTCATATTACTCGAGACGAATATGAAAATGAACAAATGCAACGAGGCATCAAGAGAAGGAGAGAAGGCGAAATCCAATCATGTCAGGGTTGGAACATGATCGAGAAGTGGAATTTCCGCTCAGGCAGATCCTCTCTGCCACTTGGGGAAATGGAGGAAAGCAATAATTTGAGGACTCACTCGAGTACGAAGAATGGATTGAGAGCGAGGACGACGGGGTCCGAATGCATGAGATACGACTCATACCTGACAGGAAACGATCAATTGAAACGGACGAGTGGTCGGGTCTATAAGCGTACCAAAAGTCCTCGATATAACTTGAGAAACACCATCGTCAGCGATATTTTCGAATGAGAAGCAAAAAAAAACGTACCTATCCTTGTTCGCAGCCCACGCTTTCAGACGCTCCTGGATCTTTGGACCTTCTCCCTTCAGGAACTCTTCAACGACCTTCTTCGTGTGCTCATGTTCCCTTGGATCCTGTAACCCCTCGAGTGCCTGGAGATAACGGCGACAAGTGTCCTCTAGGGGCGGAATTGGGAGCTTTGGGAGCTTTTCTTGGCCGGCAAATGTCCTGGACATGGGGGGATTTGGGTCGAACTTAGTGACGGGATTGGACATGGAGCCGACGCAGAATGAGCGTAAGGAGAAAGAGGGGTTGGTGGGGGAGCAGAGTTTTGTTTGTGCGGGGAATCAGCAGGAGCATGTGAGAGGCCATATAAGGCACGGGAGCCATATGATCAAATGGAATGCGGGGTAAGCTTGCGGGGTAAAACGGCACGCCGCGAGGCAACACAACTCCAGAGGCCTTGGCCGTGGTCTTTATCATTCTCCCGTCATTCTTGTCCACAACCTCCGTCTCCTCGCATTCCAGGCTCTGCCATTTCGTTTTACTCCAATCATCACCGCTGCAATCAGCCGCCGATCTCCTATTCTGATGCAAACCACGACTTTCAAGCCTCCTTATCGGAGCACAGTGGCCATCTTCGGAATCTGCTGGCTGGCTATCATGCGCTCCCGCCACAGCGGATCACCCACAAATCGATCCCATTACGATTCCATTTCCCCCTCACCACACAACTGGCACTGTCCGAACATATGTCGTTCAAATTCCGTATGCTCCGATCCGTCTGGATGGGTATGTCATTTGTATTTCTTCAAAAAGTTCATCATCCATGCTCACATCATTTGGATCGACTGCTCGGACGACAGCTTTCGTTCTGACTTGTTCTGCCCTCTGTATCGTCTTGTCGGCATCTCTCTCGAACTATATCCGGCCGAAGTCTTGCCTTTGGGTGCTTATCTTTATACCGGCAATAACTATGACTGCGATCATCATCTCGTTCGTTCGCAACTTTCCTTGATATCTCTTCTACTCTACTCTTGACGATCTTGGCAAATCACCACAGGCTCTCATACAAACTCGTTGATCCTCGTGGAAGTCAGCACGTTTCCACTGAGATTCTCTGGACTTTTTCGCTTCTCCCATTCGAAATCAGTGAGTACGCCTACCCGCTCGTTCCGTTACATGAACTCACGTTAGTACCATCAGGCCTCGCCGTCTTCAGCCGTGCGTTGACGCCGCCCTTGGCTTCTCCGACGATATCAGTACTGTTCGGCATCCTGGAAGGGGCGGCTTGGTCTTTACCCGCCCTAGGTGAGTGTCTGATGAGGGTCTTCGTCTCCTTTCTAACTATCTCCCAGTCGCTCTCTACGGATTCATCCTTTTTACCTTGGCTACCCTGGCTCGTCTTACGGTCGACAAGGACATCTGGTTTCGAGATATCTCTGGTTCCCTGTCACCTTTTCCCTTATCGTGCATCATCGAACGTCTCAGGAACCCCACCACGACTCGGATTCAAGACAATGCAAACATCTGGCCGTCTGTTCCTAGAGAAGACATTCGTCGAGTCTCGTACTGCTTGCCTGGTTGTAACTGCAATCGGAAACTTCACCTCCCACCGCGCTTCTCGCCCTCTTCGTCTTCCGAGAGACTTATCTCCTGTCCTTGCCCCGCGGAAACCTTGGCAGAGGCCTCACCCGAGCGAGTCTCTCGGCTGATCCGCACGCCAACCCCTTTGCAAAGGATGAGCGTCATCGAACTGGACTTCACTGTATAAACCCCTTGTATGGCATTGGGCACGCTGTATCACGAATTCGTCATTTGAAAGCCATAATGAATTGTATTTGTCACCAAGGATATGATCTTCGCTGACTATGAGCAAGTTTTGAGCGTTACCGATGCTTCGAAATGAGCTCAACAGCGTCGAGGGAAGTCAAAAGTACATGGCTCAAATTACCACCAGCCGACTATGCAAGATCACCTAAGATTCCATCTAGTCGTCTTTGCGAGCTCTGTCCCTTCGCCTCTCCCCATCCTTGTCTCTACTAGATCTGCCATAGTCCCTGCTGCGATCATCATCCCGACGGCGATCCCGATCCCTGTCCCTGTCATAGTCCCTCTTCGAGTCGCTATCGCGGGGTCGATCTGAAGATCGCTCATAGTCCTTGTCCCGTCGTCTATCCCTGTCGTCACGGTCCCTTTCCCTCCGTCTCCCATCAGGCGAAGGCGATCGCGACGGCCTTCTCGAACTCGTCGCCGACCTATCCCTCGAGTCCGGCGAGCGCCTCCTCGAACCCTCCCTACTTCTATCTGCACCACCACTCCCTTCCCTCTGCTTCTTGATAAGAGGAACGTACTTCATAGCCTCCCGCTTGCCCGCCTTCCTCTTCTTCGGATCGCCGTCATCAAATACCTCCTTCTCTTTCGCTCCAATCCCAAGCAAAGCGGGTCTGGCAGCAGGTAACCAAGGTTCCACCAGACCTTTCCTCGTCCTGCTGGCCGCCTGACCTTCTTTCCAACCCATACCCCTCAACATCGCAGCACCAAATTGAGAAACTGGGACTCGGGTGTAGTCGTCGAGAGTGGCTGGTTCCGGAAGTTCCTCGACGTCTTGACGGTAGGCATCAGCTTCGGACAAGGGAGCGATTGGGATAGCGTCGATGAGGGGACCGTCCGTGGGAGCCGAGCCGTCGACGGAGGCGAGGATAGCGCGAAGAGCTCGTTGGTCTTCAGTTTCTGGATCTTCCTTCTTAACGGCGTCTGCGTCCTCCATCTTGACCTCGACCGAATCAGTAGTCGAGACCACTTGTGATGCGACACCTTCAACATCTTCCATAGCCTCCTCAATTTTGACTTCCTGCTTGCCGACAAAGTGAAGACCAGAGCGCTGCGGACCAGAGTTGATACTGTCCCTGGTACCGAGCCCACCAACACTCCCATCAGCGCCCGTCTCAGCGGAGGCAGAAGGGGGGATATAATGGCCTCCCTTCCTCTTCTTCGCAAACTCCCTCCAATCCCTATTCCTCAGCGCAGGTATGACCAGCGGGCCTTCCTTCTTCTTCTTCTCGTGAAGACTAGAACGATGAGAATGACGATTGACAGAACAAAGAACTTTTGTGAGTTGAGAACCCGAACGAGAAACTGATGATGACATGACACACCGCTGAACTCCAAACTGATCAAACCCGGTTACGAGTTCATCAGTCTCTCCTTCGCTCTCATCTGAGCTATCATCTCGCTGGTTATACGTGCGAGCTTGCGGTTTTGGGGAGGAAGTGGCGCTTCGCACTAGAGGGCTGCCAGGGTTCGAATCCGTCAAGTGACGAGGTAGCGCTGGGAGTTTAAATGCTGGGGTTGACTGAGAGTCAGAATCGCCGCCTGAAGAGTTTCTGGAGATGGGCGTTGGACGACGAACGGTGAAGGACACTTTCGACATGGAGTGTAGTCCAAGGAGGGGCGTTTGGGGTCCTGATCGTTGCGGAAACGAACGTTGCCACTCTCAGGACCCAGAACACCCCTTTCTGTCTCTGTCCGAGTCTTGGTCCGAGTCGCGACTTCATGAATCCATTGCAAGATTCGTTGACTTGAACTCACGAACTATGAACGATACTGTCTTTTTCTTGCTCTTAACCTCTCAGTTCCTTGGCTCCTAACTCTACCCACCGGACTGCACATTGCGCCCCTCGGTTTCTTTTCTGGGTCCAACCAAGAGTCCGACTCTTGAGACATTGCCACAGCTAATCCCTATGTACCGGCGGAAGGGAGGCGACCTTCTCTCCCTTCAGGGCTGTGTAACGCCTCCAATCCTCCTTGAGAATCGCCCCTCTTACGAATAGCGGTGTTGATGTTTCTCGTTGAGGCCTTAAGAAACCTTACTGGGGTCCGTGGCCTCGTTCTTTTACCCTTACGGAAGTCGTATACTTATCTTCATGAAGCAGGTAAATCATCTAGTTACACTCTAAAAATACATGGTGATGATGAGTCCGTCCCTCAGCCCAAGTCTAATTGTATGTTACATTGGCGAAATGTCTTGTCTTATCGTTCCCAGATAACCTAAGATCCTCTCCTGTCGTTAATGTTTAGTCGTGACGCCACCTTTCGAATCACCGGTGGAATCAAAGTCGTTGCTCTCCGTCTCGATGGGTCTCCCTTCCCACCCTGCTCCGCTTGTCCCCACCCTGCCTCTACCTTCTTCTTCTCGTCCTTCTCCTCGTCACTCTCGTGCCCGGTTACAGCCTCCAACTCCAGCAAGAACTTTCCTTCCTTCCACCGCTCCGTTATATCATGGGCACGGACGATATTCCAGCCAATGTATTTTTGGCAGACGGCGCAGGTCATTTCTTGGATGGTATGTGCTCCTGTACACATCAGACGAGTGGAAGGGGGACTGAGGGTCACGTTCGAGCTGAGAGAAGATCTAAGCTTGGTCATCACGTTGACAAGTTAGGGAGCGATCAAGCTCACGTTTGTTGGAACAGAGCGGCTTTGCCGTTGAACCCTACGAACGCCTGGTCGCAGCAGATGCTGTCAGTCCAGCCGACGAACAGTCCTGTCGAGGCTAGTTACTCACGGTCGATAACAGATAATCCATGTCAGTGATAAAATTTCCGCACGATCTACAAATGATCGGCCGACGGTGCGTCCGGCTTGTCAAGTCCACGCTATTCGAGCCGTTGGGATGTGGCGATGGGTGATGTGTAGCATGTCGAGTCTGATGATGTGATGAGGGTTGTGATGGGTTATGAGGTGCGTGGTGCGTGTGGTGGCTCGAAGTGTGTTGAGATGTATGTCTAGAGGAGGAGGACATCGTAGACGGTGGCGAGGGGGGATTTTGGGGAGGGGGTTCAAGAACCGACTCTGGACGTCAACCAAACATTTTGTACGTTCTCCGGATGGGAGGATTGGGGATGTTCGCCTCGAGGAGTCGCAAACTTCGAACTCTAAGCGACGTTATTTCAAGCAAATATTCGTCTATCGCGATACATGACTTACAATGTGACCCCTGTGCATTTGTGGCGGTGCTCTGCGCGCCTCATGTTTTGTGTGATCGACGAGAAACAAGGAGATGGTACCTGTTCGGCATATGGAATGTCAGACAGCGAACAGTCATCCTTCTGATTCTCTCGGGTTCGTCCTTTCGTTCCCCTTCATTATTGGCTACGGTCCGTAGGTTGCCGCCTACCCTTGATGCATGTCGAATCATCAAGCAGGAATATCGCAACTAGAGAACCGACTGGATGTCCTCAACTCAGCGATGATGGCTCTGGCAATTTTGGGGATATCGAAAAGCCGCGTTCGCCGAAGACCCGTCGCAACGTCCGGGTGGACGGATTTAGATAAGATTAGGACCCTCACCGATCGTGATTGCCAGGTGCCTCCAGCCATCTTCCTGGTCTCTGACCACTCTCCGACATAACCTTTCACATATACTCGCGAAGAAATTCCAATGCCTCCCACCACACGTATCTTCTCTGGTCGGAATGTTCTCCTCCCAGATAACCCTCAGCCAGTTCCCGCGACTGTCGAGGTCGATCTGAGCTCTGGAAAGATCATTTCTATCTCGCCAGGTGCACGTTCCAAAGATTCGTATCCAGATATCGCCGCGGAAGATTTCATTGACGCAGGAGATCATATCATTATCCCAGGTCTTGTCGAGTACGTCCAACCTTCCTCGGCTCTCCTTGTCGGAAATTACATAGTAATTCTGACTCTCGATCTGACAGCGCCCATGTTCATCTCAACGAGCCAGGCCGAACAGATTGGGAGGGTTTTTGGACAGGCACAAGGGCGGCAGCGTCTGGTGGGATCACCACCGTTGTTGATATGCCTCTCAACTCGATCCCACCAACAACCACCATCGACAATCTCCAGATCAAACGTTCAGCTGCTCTGGATCAGTGCTGGACAGATGTGGCGTTTTGGGGCGGAGTCATCCCTGGCAATCAGGTATCGTAAAATGTCTCGGTGACCTTTTGGATTGGAACGGAGATGAACCTTTATGTATTGCGTCAGGCACATCTCAAACCGCTCGTTCAAGCCGGCGTGAAGGGATTCAAGTGCTTCTTGATAGAGAGTGGTGTTGATGTAAGCGAGGCTGAGTTCCGTTTATGTGTAGATCTTTCATCTAATGTGTCATAGGAATTTCCTTGCGTAGATGAGCAGGATCTGGTGAAAGCGGTTGGCGCACTCGAGGTCAGATCGCTTAATCTGGCTTAATCGCCGTACCGACTATGCTGCAGGGTACACCCACAGTCCTCTCTTTCCACGCAGAGCTCGATAAGTCCCCGTCGTCGAACACCCCACCTAAATCGAAAGACCCAACTCTCTATTCGACCTTTCTCGAATCCCGACCAGAATCATTCGAAGTCGACGCCCTTCTCCTTATCCTCAATAGAATCCCATCATCCCCCACGCTCAGGAAACACATCGTCCATCTATCAGCAGCGTCTTCCATCCCATACATACGCACCTATAAACAAGCGCAATCCAAATTACCGCCAAACATCCGATCCACGGTGACGGTGGAAACTTGTTTCCACTACCTGTGCCTCATCTCGGACACAATCCCTCACGGTCACCCTCAATTCAAATGTTGTCCTCCAATCCGTTCAGAGGCGAACCGAAGCTTGCTTTGGGAAGCTCTTCTGGATGGGACGATCGACATGGTAGTCTCTGACCATTCACCCTGCGTTGCGGAGCTGAAGAAGATGGACGAAGGGGATATCATGAGCGCGTGGGGAGGGATTAGCACGTTGGGACTTGGGTTGAGTTTGTTATGGACGGAAGGGAACAAGAGGGGGGTTGAGTTGAGGGATATCGTCAGCTGGTGTTGTGAGAGTACCGCGAAACACGCAGGGTTGGAGGAGAGGAAAGGTAAGATTGAGGTAGGGATGGACGCAGATCTCGTCATCTGGGATCCGAAAGAGACCTTCACGGTACGTTTGCATGTGTGCAGTTCTTGGCTCGCTGATAGCGTTGCTCGTTCAGGTCACCAAGGAGGCTTTGAATTTCAAGAACAAACTTTCGCCATACGAAGGGCTGAAGCTCACGGGAGTTGTGAAGAAGACGTTTTTGGGTGGACGATTGGTGTATCAAGATGGAACCGGGTTCGACGGACTTTCGCCAGCAGGGAAGCTGTTGTAAGATGTGGATTGTGTTTGACGGACGACGAAGCAATCGAAGCCATTGTCCCCATTTGGACTCGGTTCCGGTAGATGGGTGATGATTTCAGCCTGCAAGGCGTGCTCAATGATCATGCACCGCTAATTCTAATGTTCCGGATGGACGGTGACGGCGTGGTGAGCTGAACTTCATTGCCTCAGATTTTCCCCCAGCTCATGGTTCGTGATAATAGTACATGGCGTTGGTGCTCTCAGCACTAGTCATTCAGATCTTGAACGAATCCGGTGTAGCAACCAAGAAGGGCGCAATGAAGAGTTTCTCGTGGTCCCACTGTCAAAGAATATCACGGACGAGGAAATCCGAACAATGGCGGGGCTACTCACGACATTGTTTGTCCAGTAAACGTCCGACTCGATGATTGACTTCGCTTCTTCGAAGCTAGACGCCCGAATCAGCATCGTAGACCCAACCAGCTTCTTCTCAGCTGTTGGGGACGCAATGGATTCTGGGGTCAAGAAAGCGCCTCCGAACTCTATACTCCACGTCAATCCACGACAACCAGGACATTACTCGTTGATAATATACGCACGTATGATACCCTTCGCGATAGCTTCGTGGGCTTTCTCCAAATGCTTTGGCCTCACAGCCATCCTCCTTTCAAAAGCACCAGCATCGGTAGAATCGGGTGCGAAGACCACGAAATTGTAAAGAGGAGCCGAAGACATTTTCCTGATGAAAGTGATAGATCGATGAGAGGCGGTGAGAGCGAACGCTGGAGACCGACAAGGTATTTGTAGGAGGAATGACCGAAGCATTGCAAAGCAAAGCCAGGATATCTCCAGCGTATCGCTCACAATCACCGAGAGGCCGATGAGAGGTTGCGGTTACTGGCGGCCCGACTTATGAATGGGGGACGTGACCCTCGAGTCACACTGCAAGTCACGTCTCCCTCTGCATTCCACCCAACAGACACAGTGCATCCGTCGCCGATACCATGCAAAGTCTGACTCGCATCGCTCGAACTGCAGTTCCCTCCTCTCGGACCTCGCGATTAGTCGTGCTGAGACCATCATCCTCAGTTCTTCGTCCACGTCGACACTTCTCGTCCACTCGACTCTCACAGGCAGCACCAGCGTCGCATCCACCTTCAAAGCCAACGGTTCTCCTAGCATCTCCATCTCAAGAAGCCTTAGATGCGGAAGAACTTGAAATTGAACTGGTACCTGCACACGAAGCAGAGGTCGAAATCACTGACCGGGCTGCCGAGGTGAACTGATTCTGAATGTTCTTTGTTTCCTCTAACTTATCAAATGCGTTTTTTCAAGCAACTACGGACGATATCACAGCGGGAGAATAACCCTGATGCTGCGCTTCGGATAGCAGTGGAATCAGGCGGGTGTCACGGATACCAGTACAAAATGGAACTCGCAACACACCGACAACCCGATGATTAGTAAGTACCCTCTCTACCCCTCATTTGCTTGAGATTCACTTAGTTTGCCGACTCCCTTGACCACAGTCAATTTACACACCCTTCAATCCGACCGTCGAACATCGTCGTCGACGCTGTTTCCCTCTCCTTACTCAAGGGCTCCACCATCGACTTCGCGACGGAACTGATTGGGAGCAGTTTCCGGATACTGGATAACCCTCAGTCAAAAGGCAGTGGTTGTGGGTGTGGGGTTAGTTGGGAACTGAAGCTATGAGGGCATTGTGATCGACTTTGGTTCACCACTGTCGTGCGGTTGATGTGCAATATTCCCCACTCACTATATCTGTACTAAATTATCAGTTGCGGCTTGTCGTCATCATGGGCTTCGGTCAACCCGAAAATTGCCTCCTCCCTTTCTTTGAGGAGCGACAGACGGCTGCTCAGGTTGCTGGAGTCTTCCCGAGGCGAGCAGATCGGAACCATTCAGGGCGTGTTGTGTTGACCTGGATCCAACATCATTCGGGATATGGTACGGTATAACTCAATCGTTCCCATTGATGAACCCCCGAACCCGTGTGCAGGTGTCCTCATATCCACCACGATCCCCGACAAAGAGCTCCGCTAGAATCCCCATTTCAATCTTCGCTGCTGTACAAGGAAAGCATTACTCGGTATCCCATACTCGCACACGTTCTCATCAGGAGTGGGGTTAGAGGGGTCTTCCCTTATCAAAGATTCCTTCACAGTCGCACCAACTCTTGCGTCGACTTCGCCGGATGGTAAGTTAACCTGACTACCAACCGGTGTCAGACCCGCCTGTGAACTCGTCCGCCTGTGAACTCGTCCGCCCAGGAGCTATCCTGGGAAGTCGTGGTCCGTCGAGTGAAGATTGTGTGCTCAGGTGGATAGAATGGAGGACATCATTGGCGTCGCACTTGCCCATGTTGTCGAGATGTTTGTCCGTATCCTCAGGCTACGTCATCCAGATAGATTAGCACTCCCTCGCTTGATATGGGTCGATTCCGAGCATTGGAGATGATCTCACCTTGGCTTTCCTTGGACGTCGGGGACGCAGGGAGTTTAGGCGATTTGATGTATTGGTATCAGTTTTAGCATTGGCACTTTGTTGCGCAACTGCTGGTGTCTGAACGTAATCTTCGGAGAGTGGAGGTCGCGGAATAGTAGTTGAGCATCCTAATGGTGAGTTCGAACGCGATGTGTCACAGCGGGGGCTATGAGTGGCGCCAGTGTCGTGAAACTCTCGTGCATAACCAGATGGTATGTTAGCTCGAACGATAGTGACCTTTCCCTCTAGAAGGCGACCAATCAGTGCGGCACACGCTGCTGAATTCCAATATTTTGGCATTTTATGCGGTAGTCGATCAGGCCACCCTGAGAGATGGCATCCATATGATCCCACAGTTGCTTCAGGTGACTGAGAGGTTGAAGCTTTGAGTTGTAGGTCAAATCAGGGTAAAGTCACTCACCTCCCAAAATCTGTTGGGTAGTACCTTTGTGGAGAGTTGTCCGCCCGATTTGGTGCACGCACCAGCGTCATTCAACAGCCGACGGAGCTCCCGAGATATATACCCGTTGAGCAGGCTACGACAGGCTACAAAACCTCTGGTATGCCTTGGTATAATCTGGTTGGCTCGGCACACGCGAAGGAAATGGTCCCATTCGTAGGGTTCGTCCAAGACCTCAGTCTGAATGCAATGACAGGTCAATTTCGGTTCGCCTATCGATTCGGGGCTCGCTGAGCCATAGAAACCATCCATGCTCACCTTCGGGGCGCTTCGAGCCAACGCTCTTGGAGACTTGAGCGGGCTGGAACCAGTGGTAACAGCTGTCTTTACCTTCCTAAGTGCTGGCATCTCGTGCGGGCACGCAAGAGACGATAGGGAGGAGGTTGAGTGGTTGGAGGAGTGCCAGTGGTGGCCGTACGTGATGCGGTTCAAGTTCCATGTGGCGACGGGTACACTTCTTCATCTTATCTTATCTTCTCAAGAAGCAGAACATCCAGCAACAAGACGGCCAAGAATTGAACAAAGGTAATAACTTAGCTGGAACGATCTACAGCAAAAGTCGTCACAGACGATGATACGCAGTGAGCGGTACATAGAGTTGCTAACGAACGAAAGGAGGGTGCCAAAAACGAATAACGAGAAGACACAGGCGCGGACAAAGCATTCCAACACCGGAGGGGGATTCACGACTGAGATAACAATACAAACAAAACAATCGCCACGAAGGTGAAATGTAACAGCTTCTTCGCAACCTCTCCGTTCCAAACAGATGCCAAGATCTTGGGGTCTAACTTCACTCGGGGTGTGCAAAAAGCGAGAGTCGGCGGAAGGAGCGTTCGACGACCGATGTATGATGGGATGAGGGAGAAGAGAAGGAGTATGAGAGGAGGGAGACGGTTCTCATTTGCATTCTTGGTATTCGCTTTGGGAGTAACAAATGTGCGACGAACGTCGATTGGCGCCGTGGTGTGTGACATGGACGCCAAGGTCGGGGAGGGTGGGGGAGCTCGAGGCACTGTACTCTTGAGAGAAGTTGGCATCCGCGGTGAGAGATGCGACTCCGATAGATGGAGATGAGGTGGTGGAGAGGGAGATTTGCGCGGAGATGAAGAAGTAGAGGGCGAAACCAAAGATACGGTGTTCTCAGAGATCGAGCAACGAACACGGCATGTCGGGCAACGTCCATCAGAGCCAGCTGATTCTAACCACTGCAAGACAATAACAATCAGATACGGTGAAAGATGGTAAGAGTTGGAGAAGATGACGTACGTCTGATAAATGTGTAGCGCAGAACAATTGAAGGCAACATCTCGTGCGAATGGGAAGCACCGCGAGTTCGAAGCTGAGAAGTGAAGACAATGAGGTAAGCTCAGGCGCGTGAAAGGTAGGGAGAACACTGACCATATACCGCAATCTTCATCCATCACTCGCCTCTTCGCCAGCTCCTTCTTCCGATAATGACCATACTTCGCCTGAGGCCAAGTCGAACTTCTCCACCTCCTCGCGGTCGAGGAATTTCCACTTTGTACGCGAACCCCGTGCACGGAAGGGGAAGACGCCGATGACGACGAGGATGAGTCAGAAGGTGATGGAAGTGAGATGTCGAATACGAGTTGTTTCAATGGCGAAGAGCAAGCAGACTCGGATTCCGGTACCTCAGCGATACTCCCAAGGCTGAGAGGAGATGGGTTGGAATGGCTTCGAGAGCGCAGCTTCAATCTGCTTCCTTCCTGGGAGACCATCACGGTAGCCATGTCGCACGAATGTCAATAAAAATATGGAGAAAATTGGAAGCTCGAACTTCTCAAGACTGAGAGAGAGCGAGAGAAAAGCGAATGAGGGACAAAACAATGGGTGTCGTGTACTCACCAGGCATTTATTGCGGTCCATATAAGCAACTCCCAAGCCTTATCCTTCCATTGTTGTAGATAGACTCGAACAACCTTTTTGGCATCTGGCAAGACAATAACAATAAAGAACAAATGAGTCGGATCCATGGTGGTGTCTCATTTCGAGACAAACAAAAAGCCTTGGAGGTGCGGTACGGTCACGTGATGAAAGGCTGGATTCTCATTGGACGATGTGAGAACAATATGAGACGGAGACATGTGGGAAACATAGAGGTGCAGTGTTGAAGCTATGCGAGCCTAGGAATGTTGGCATGTGTCCAAGGATTCTCCCGACATCAACTGAAGCTTGCATCAAGGAAAGGATGCAGACTTGGCGCGGCAAGAAGGGAGAAGGCATGGCGAGATTTACAGATATCGAGAGGCGCGATGCGATCAGCGAAAAAGGCAGGTTAATCCTTCGATACCAGACGAAGCTGGGATTGATTGTCGATCGATCAGTTGGATTCAGTTCGGCACCGGGGGTAGGAAACATCAAAGCGCCCTGGAGGAATGGAGAAATAAGCAGCCAAGGTGAACAACGTTTGATTGTCGCGGAATCAGATCAACTGCGAGCCTCCGTGAGACTAAGCAAGATTCGCGAGGGGCGGATCCATCCATGTTGGTTGGAAAGATCGCTGGTGAACTGTGATTCCGACCAGTTAGCCTAGCCGGACAACACAAGGACGTGCGATCCCACAAAGTCTGTCAGGCGCCCCAAAGGTGGGAGGAATGTCGGCACCAAGCAAAGCGGAGGCAACCGTGGTCAGTGGCCTTCAAGCCCCCTTCAAGTTCGCTCGGATCACAAGATGGCTGGATCAAGGTTAGTTCGGATATAAATATCAATATAGGTGTTGACATTCACAATACCTGAATGACGATCCTGAGATCTTCGGACCATATGTTGCTGGTGGTCAAAGTAGAATGAACACAGCCCTGGACGGAGAGAAATCTGGGACGACAATCGATCTCGCCATTGACCAGGTTGCTAGCGAGCTCGTCGGATGCGGTTGGATCACAAGCCACGGAAGACCAGGTAGCGCAAGCGTCGCACGGGTCGTGCAGCTGGTGATGAAGTGAAGACCAGTCCAAAGTTGGTCGGAGTTTGAAACTGAAAATCTTGACCTGCTCTCCGAAACAACAACAGCGTGCTTGTGTCGCCTACAACCGTGTGCTTATACTTGACTCGATAGGCTTGTGGAAATGCTGTCTGCTTTCCGTCGGTCGCCAGCGTATGTGCTGAGTCGCTCAAGTCGTTCACTGGCGACTTTGCCTCCGAATGCGAACGGCCGGTCTGACGCAGACGTTATGGCCGGTGCGTTCGATGCACTGGATCAAATTATCCCTGGCACTTCAGGACCGCTCAGCCCTACGACAACCTCACAGCCAGCTCCGACCATCAGCTCTCTTAGGAAAGCTCCACCGCCGATCCTGAATATCCCTCCGAACGAAGATCCCCTCCTCCATTACCTTACGTCAAGTCTCATGAAAAACGGTGAACGCCAAAAGGCTGCCCGTATCACCGCCAACACTCTCCTATATATCCACACCTTCACACGCGCTCCCCCATTACCCATCCTTCGTGAAGCCATCATTGCCGCTTCTCCAGCCATCAGATGTTTTTCTACGACGTTCGGCTCCAAGCGGGTTCATACACCGGTTGCTCTCAGTGAGAAGCAGAGGACGAGGTTTGGCGTGGAGTGGATTCTGAAGGCGAGCGAGAGTAAATCTGGGAGGACTTTGGAGGAGAGATTGGCGAGGGAGATGGTTGCAGTTGTCCAGGGGACAAGTGACGCCCTCAAGAAGAAAGAGGAAGCCCACAAGTTTGGTATGGTTAATCGGTGAGTTGTCCTCTTCACTGTCCCTCCCTTGGTTACTCACATCGCATCCAGGGGTAATCTCAAAATTCGCATGTGATCGCTTATGCAATACACGCACCCATCTTATCCTCGAATCGCTTTCGATGGTGGTCACAATTTTGAATTGAGATGTGCACGTCTGATGGCAGTTGTCATACCCATACCGCTTGGTGGTCCCTTCTCAGGCTCTTCCGTCACGTACTTGCTGGGATTTTCATCACTCGAGGACTAGACAACAAACAATGTCGCTCGATTCATCGTCTTTGACGTCCTTCCAGCGAGGGTTGAGTCCGAACCGTTGTTCGTCGCACGGGATCCGTTTTCTTCACCCCCGGATCCTGTTGTCTAATTGCGATCAGCCTCCGTTGTCTTAACTCTAGGTATTCTGCTATTCCCTTCAACGTTACAGAACCTTCGCGACAGTCTTCCGACGGAGAACCTTACGCCAAGTTCTGCTAACTTTGTTCAATTCCTGCGTTCCCTTATCGTAATTTTCTGTTTTGGTGGGGATAGGTGCCTGATTGTACTTCTCTAGTGAAGCTTGCGTCCATCACCACAACGGAATATGAGTGAATGAGCGTCAAAGTCCGCTCTACCCACTTATTACACTACACGTACCGGAATAGAAGCCCAAACCGAAAAACAACAACGGCCGTTGTAGGTATCGACTACGGTGAGGTGAGGGGAATTGAATCAAATGTTCTCGCTGAAGCTGGAACCTACAAATCCATTACTCCCAATTACAGCGACATCGTAAACGCCGCTCATATAGTACACATTCTGAGATGAATTGAAGTAACGGCATGCCGCCATCGTGTACCCACCATAAACCCTGAGGGTCACGTAGGTTGACACGCGCGAGAGTCGTAGCCGGGCTCCACTTTGGGTACGGGTCCCGCTTGGCTTGATTATATGTGGTAGTGTGGGGAACGTCGATAGAGGGGAGGATCTATGACAGGATGACAAAAGAGAGTTTGCATCCAGGAGAAACGATGATGATGGTGGTCATGCGCGCCGAAAGTATGAGCACGGATACCACGAGCATTGCGTAACACGGAAACCGCGGAAGGTCTGCAAGGTCCAAAGAAGGGGTACTATAGAAGGTGATAAGCAACTAAACGGTCCCGTCCGGAACCTATGACGTGACATACAAAAGAAAACGAGGGCCAGCTCGTGTTACTGTCGTTGAAGTTCCACCGATATCGCAGGCGGTATGCGCGTCGAACTCGACGCCATAGGAATGGAAGAAGTTTGAGGATTCAGTGAGGTAGGATGTTGGTGGTAGTGGTCGTATGAGGACCCTTGGATTGTGACAAGTTCGTGTCCAGGAAAATCATCGATTTGGGTGGAGAATTGGAACTGGAGGCTTTCGGAATAGTCGGTGGGTGGCTCATCGCGGCCGAGGCCGAATTGGTTCAGGATGAGCCGTGTTATCTGGAATACTGGGTGAATATATTGGACGGTGGAGCAGATGGGATAGTCAACATACTGAGACTGACATGAACGTCAGATACCATCTGCACCGCATCCATCGAGGGTGAACAAATATCGTTGATAGCGGGTGAAAGGACGTACGTGAAGACAAGGGCACCAGGCAAGATCGACAGGAAGACGTAAAAGAGGGCATTCAAGAGAATCACGACTGGAAGACTTAGTTCAGCGACGCCAACATTCGCGGAACGTTCCTTGACTTACAAAAAATGACACCAAAGACCCAGGTCCCGTCTCGAATTAGCAAATGTATGATGGGCTTGATCTTCGGTGTCCTACCCCAACCTGCACGGATGGCAAAAGCAGTCTTGAAGAGAGTGAGGAGAGTGAGGATAGTCTGCAACGCTAAAGCCGATAATCTGGCTCGCCGGTCGTCTGAATTAGTCCGTTGCGGATAGATCTAGACGAGAGGACGACAAACGCAATGTATCCAAAGAACATCGTTGTGATGCTAGTCTTCACGGGAACGCAAATGCTGGTGAACTCGAGTTTGGGTATGAGCAGGATATACGCTGGAATAATGGATAACACTTCGAGTGCGAGGAGCAACATCAAAAACGCGAACATTAGCCGGTGATGATCAAAAAGGGCATATACTGGTTTTATGGATTCAGGAAATCAGCGCAGATGCCCCGGGCATGTGAGAGCCACTGTACCTCTGATCATGAGAACCGATTCGACACAAACTGTCATCGCCTGCGTCGCCAGACAATGGCATACGAAACGCGCTCGACAGGCTCCTAGCCCCATGTTCATGCCAAACACCCAATTGCCTTCCATCATGATGATACTGGTAAAATGATAGTAAGGAGTCCATCCCTGAGAACCAGGTCGTACGTACGTTTGAGACAGAACGGGAAAGTATCTCGCAAACAGGAACAGCCACTTCATGAGCGACCTGTTCGAAAGGCTGGCAAGGGAGCCATTTAGCGGAGAATAGCCACGGAAACGAGCAGAACGGACCTCCATACAAGCTCAACCTCGTCCCCGTAGGTTATTATAATATCCCACACCAAGAACGCCAATGACGCATCTGAAAAGTGGTCATGTGGAGGTCCTTCTCCAATCAAAACCTAAGACTTACTTTGGCTATAGCTTATCAGCATCCATCGGATGGCACCTTCCTCCGCTGACATGGTCGACATGTTGCTGGTGAGGACGTTCCACAAGGCGCATCCACAGGGCGTCAGAGAGTGTTCCGGCTCGTGCGAAACAATCTACAAGCTCAAAGTTTCAGAAAGGAATAGACTAGCGCAAGATGACGAAAATACACGAAGGGCGCCTTTCGATGAGGAACTTTGGTTGCATAGGGCTGCTAGGGTGGGGAAAGAAGTGGTCGGGAGCTTTAGTTATGTTATTGCATGACTGCAGCATCAAACAAGCTTTGAATGGGAGCGACTAGGAACGATTTTGAGGGTCAGAGAAAGTTGGGATGGATAGCGTAGTATGAAACATCTCAAAAGCCAGTGTCCAGGTCACTATTCTTTGAGCATTCACATTATCGACAAGACATACGAACAGGGATGTGACTGAAGCGTAATCCCAGTTGTGGGAATAGAATTAATAGAAGTCGAGAGCGTGAGCCAGAAACCTTGACCTCCGTTCGCGTAGGAAATCAGGAGAATAAGCATCATGAAAGCTGGACGATCATCCGGTTGCGGTGGGGTGGCGGATCGAACGGAGGTACGGATTATTGCCGGCGGCACGATTGGGCACTTACTGTGGCCATCAGAAGCCCCGCGATTCCTCCATAGACATTTTATCATCAGATATCCTCTCGTGTTAGTTTTCGCATCCAATGTAGATCAAATCAGCCTGAGTTATACACGATGAGAGAATCGGTGCTCAAATTCAGCACGACGAACTGGCTTCCTGCAAGTGAGATGATTCTCGGAATGATCGACTTAGGCATAAAGCCCATTGATTATATTGTTATATTGTGATGAAGACATTAATTACGAAAGTTAGGATCGAGTCATCGAGTGTCCCCACGACGTCTTGGAATTGCGAGCGAGCGAGTGTGGGCAGGGCATGCTGAGATATTGGTGGCGCTGAATGACGGCGATATGGCACAATTGTTACGCCTTCAGTATCTTCAGACACAAAAGGTCAGAGAAGGTCTCCCCGTTCCTCGCGCAATCTCCCAGCCTTTAGCAAAGGTATCTCGAGCGGTTGTCCCTTGGACCTACGGAGACCGAAGAGGACCTTAAATTTGGCTTTGAGAGGGTTACAGAGACATATGAGAAGGATGATCAAGAAGCCGACCACTACGATACCAATCACCAATCCAGCGAGGGCGTCATCGCTCCAGCCGCTCGGAGGAGGGTCGACGAGAGGAACCGACACCCCAATCGTAGTGTTGAGACAATGAAGATAAGTCGCATTGAGGCCTGACGGGAGAGGCGTATCTTCACTGAGCGAGAGGGGAGACGTGTCGTTACTGACCGGCATGTTGGACGGCAGTGCCGCAGTGTTATTGTAGGAGTCGAGGGAAAGTCCAAACGTCGACGCTCGATACCATTGCACAATTTGCTCCGGTTGGGGATAAGAGTAGGTGTTCGGTTCGAGGAAAGATATGGTAGTGTTCTGAACGGAGCAATTGGTGACCAGCGCGTCGAGGACCGCGGTAACTGAGAGCTGATCGCCGATGATGCGGTATATCTCTGTGGTGTGTAGTGTAACATTGGCCCTGAGAACAACAGTACTGACGTTCCCTCCGGGGCGACCGGAATCATTAAAGTGAGAGTACTGCGACACGATAACTCAGAACTGGATGCAGGACCCAAAAAAGGAAGACATACTGTATCGAAGCTGTAGTAGTTTGGGGCAATCGAGATTGGCCAGAAGACGAAAGGGAGAGGGCGATTATCGATGTAACTTCCGGCCCCACCGTATGGATATCCACTGCCGTATCGCGAGGTGCCATAAACCTGGCTCTGTTCTAAAATCAAATCGGAACTCCACACGAGAAAAAAAGCAATGACTCACTCTTGAACCACCACCTGCTAGTCTTCCAGAGTAGGGTGAGCCCGATGGCAAAGTGAAGGGTTTGCCGCCACCACCGCCGTAAGGTTCCACATAGCGTTTGTCGGAGTTTGAGCCGAGTGAAAACCCAGATGAGGAGCGGGAGGATCCTGTGGTCAACCCTTTGGCTCCGCCACTTTCACCGCTCTCACCGCTGGAGTGGCCACCACCATCCCCACCCCCATGACCACCTCCCCCTCCACCACCACCCCCTTTACGGGGAAAGAGCCCGGATCCGGGCGAGCCAGGTAGAGACCTGGAGAGAAGGGAGGGCGCACTGGTGTTGATGTGCATGGTGTTGAGAGTTGATTTCAATAGAAGAGGTCCATCGCATGCAAATCAGTACGCCCTTATAAACAAAAATCGAGCGTCAAAGCCAAGGGCTCGTGTGGCACAAATACCAATACTGCGACAACTACTATAGTGAGCATCCTTTTTCTATGGGGAGGTGGAGGTCCCAGCATGCCACAACAGTGTGGTCGACCAGAAGAGACAGATGGTAGCCAGCAATGGTTACGGCATCTGGATCGTCGGGCGCTACGAGACTTCGTAACACCGCCACACCGTTGCACCCTGCTTTTTCGGGGCGCTCAACTCTGTTTTTCCCCGAAAAAAACTCCCGAGTCCCTACCAAGTCTGACGATTCGGAGACTTTAAGAGCCGCGACAGACCAATATCGCCAATCATATTTTGGGAGCGTCGGAGGTGGCCGTCCTAATGCCCATAACGGTGGTGCTAAGAAGTTGGTCAGTATTATGCTAACTTGTAAGCCAAAAGTCAGGGTATGATGAAAGCTTGTAAGATGGAAGACATACTTTCATCTGTCGAAGGGATGACTGGAACGAGTCAGAGCGCCCCAAGGGCCTTCGAAGATCCCTTGATTCTGACTCGGATGATGATAAAACTTCGAAAGATCCTCAGTTTCTTCATACTGGGTCAAACTCGTCTGAATATACGCATAAGGAAGCCATCATGGGTTGGGAGTAGTTCCGCGAGGTGCAGTCCGAGGAACATTGGCTTCCATCTGCTTTCTGTTTTACATAAGGCTGAAGCTCGTCATGCGTGTTGGCACGTGGCCTCATGTTGCAGTCATAACACACCCTGCTACACCCTCCCACCTCCACCTCCTCGAACGGCTTCGCAACCATTCCACCCAGTCATTGAACACGTGTGCATCATGCACTACGCCTTACAGATCACCGATATTCTCATCATCGTAGTTGCATACATCGACGACGCATGGCCTTCCGACCTCCCAGCTTTCGCTCGGACTTGTCGACTCTTCATGCATCCAGCTCTCGATGCTCTCTGGCGCATCCAAAGCGATCTCGCCCCGCTTATCATGACCATGCCATCTGACTTATGGTTGGAGGAGAAGACAGGGAAGGGCCGCCCTTACTTGGTTCGTGTGACTTACCGTATCGTATTCGACGATCTGATACTAACCAACGAAAACCAGGCCTTTCAACGTGAACCACGACCTGCTGATTGGGCGAGATTCTAGTTCTACTCTCATCGGATTAGGGAGTTGGGAGCATTGTTGTTCGGAGATTTTCGCTATCCAGGCTACTTCCCCAGATCCCCTGGGCTCATTGCGCTCAACATTTTTCAGTCGTTGGCTCTGCATCGACCTTCTCCTCTCCTCCCGCAACTGCATACCCTTGGATGGTCGTGGCCTTTGGATGGTTGACATGATGAACATGACTGGTCGGATGATGAAGGTGACGAGGCTTCCGACGACATTAATTTCTTTCCCTATGCCAATCTCTTTCTCGGTCCCAAACTGACTCGTATATCCATCCGTGGTTGGAGCCCAGGAACTTCCACAATGGAATCTATCACATCCTTCATCTCTCGACTTCCCAAGGAGTGCCCCCACTTACGTGAACTCAACGTAAATCACGATCCGGGACGATCCTCAGTGTTTGTAGCACTGTCTGAGCCCTTAAAGACTCTCAATCACATCGCTTCTATTGCCCACTACACTCCGTTGGATATGACCACCTGGGCTCACCTCGTGAGCTTGAAGACATTGAAGTGCATCTCGTTTTCCAATTGCCTGAACGCCCACGCACCCGTCATTAGATCCACCCCACAAACCGGATTCGACTTCCTTGTCGAAAGTCCCAATGCGTTCCCCGCGGTCCAGGAAATGGTTTTATATGCCAATTCATGTGATCCATACCTATCTTTAATACGCGCTTGTGGCTCTCCCTTTCTCTCAGAAATCGACATCCTCATCAGACTTCCGTTTTCGCCATTTTCGTCTCGTCAATTCATCTCGATATTGAGCGAAAAGCTATCCCTCACCTCCATCAAAAGTGATTGTTCGGGGAAAAGAAGCCGCCGTGACCTTCCTCTCCGCCGCCCACCAGATCTTTCCATCTCGTTGAGGCCCCTCTCTATGCTTCACAATCTCGTTTCATTCATATGGGGCACCTCTTATTCCTTTGACGATTTGGGGGATAGCACGATGACCGACCTCGTCGCTTCCTGGCCATCCTTACGCTGTTTGCGCCTGGACCCCCTTGTGCTGGATAGCCCTGTGCTATCACATCAGACGGAACCCCCTTCCGTCGCACTACGCGGATTACTTCCCCTAGCCAGCCATCCCTTGCTTTCGGAGATTAGCATCCCCTTGATCGCCCAGGCCTCTGACATTCTTCCCTCCTCCTTCTTTCCTGCAAACGGTCATAGTAGAGTTACATCCCTGCGATTAGGTCAGTGGATGGTGATTGAAGAGGCCGATGGAGACCTGGAGGCGATGGCTCGGTACTTGCGGTTTCTTTTCCCTATTTGCGACCAGACGTATCCCAACGGATTGAACGGACAACAACGAAAGCTTCAAGCGCTCGTGAACTCGGAGAAATGACCTGTGGATTCGGACTAAGCATTGACCCCCCTCGAGCGTTCGAATGTTTCTCTCCGGTTGTGTACGATAAATATTTACCCTTCGCCACGCACGCTATATTCTGGTGGACATTATCCTGACTTATAATGCTGAGGGCTAATCATTGCTGTCGTCATCTCCATGTAAAACAATCGACATTCTGACAATCCCCTGGCCGTGGCGCAAAGCCTTTGTCCCCAACAAACCATAACAACGCGTCCTTCATTATTGGCACCGTCCCTTTCTCCCACTCCCACCCTCTCCGTAGTCCTGTCGATCTTCACGCTTGAGTTCCTGTCTACGCTGGCATCAGGCTAACCTCCTTGTCTAGTTGTAACTCCGTGTCTACTCGGAGGACTACTTGTCGAAGGGGCCCACCGAATTTCTTTGGTGCGTAGTTGGTCGTCAAGCAAGTGGCTTACAGAGGTACGGGGACTATTTGCAACTTGTTCCCAGTCTTTAACCCTCGGCTTGGCTTCAGTCCCGCCATTTCGGTATTTGGCCTGTATTCCAAGATGTCAGCGCATCCGCTGTTACACAAAGTCGACATTCTCATTCAAATCTTCGAGTCATGTTGGGATCGATCACCCGATAACCTCGATAAACGGACTCTTGCGAATTCAATGATATGCTGCCGTTCCTGGTTTCTCCCAGCTGCGAAGGTTTTATGGCGTGATATGAAGAGCCCCATTCCTTTGTTTCGAATCCTCCCCTCATTCACGATGACGAATGGCGTCTATGTAAGTTTCCCTCAAATTCTTCCCTCTCACCTCAATGACAATTTTTAGGTGATGAACAAGCTGCCCTCTCCCCAAGAATGGGATCGACTCAAAGAATATGCGACTCTGATCAACTCCCTCGACCATCGAGGCCTAAACTATCAGGTGGACCCCTCCGTTTATCTCGTCCTCTCACAGTTGGCGGGCATGGAGCCCCTACTACCATCCATTCGCCACTTGAGCTGGCTCTATCCCGTCGCTGGCTCCCTCCTGTTCCTGTCACCTTCTCTTCGACAAGTCAACCTGTGCACGAGTATCCAAATATCTCGCACCGCGACCCCGACTCGAGATCCAAGTTCGCTTCAAGGAGACCAGATTGTGGCTCTGTTTCTCAGTCGCCTCGCGTCTGTGGCGCTCGGAATCGAGAAGCTTGATATTGTTGGGTTCATGCACCATCCGGTGAACCATATTGCGGCGTTTCCGACCCTCAGAGAGCTTTCGGTGGATAGTATGGGTGGACATCGTCTATTCAACCTTCTCCCCGAAATCCAGAGTCTCCGGAAGTTATCCATGAACGTTAACGACCTGGGTGCTGAGAATACTCTCATCGCTGGGACGTTACCGAGTTTGGAGTCACTCATTCTCAGGGGAGGGATATTGAAGATGGGTCTCGTGCTTCAACGGCTAACGTTACCATGCGTCGAGACGATTAAACTATCTGGTCACGGTACAACAACACCTTCGGATTTACGCCTTTGCCTCGTGAAGGTACCTGCTTTGGCCAAATATTTCGAGCTCACAACAACACTCGCGGGACCCGACCAGACATCAGTGAACATCCTTCACGCCATCGAGCCGCTATTGCGGCTGAAACATGTTCGAGAGGTCACAGTCCACTTTATGGTTGGAGAGCTTCAAACTCGCACGCTATTGCGTCTATCCGACGCGGACGCGGAGTCCATGGCATCCTCATGGCCTCATCTGAAGCGTTTCTCGCTCCGATACAACCCACCATATGTGACTCCCACCTTCGGTTTCCTCACCACCCTCGCTCGCCTCTGCCCAGCTCTGGAGGCACTGGACTTAAACTTTGATGCGACGATATTACCTTCTCGTGCGGACGTTCCGATCTTGTCCCACCCTCTTCGAGATCTGTACGTCCCCACCAACGCAAAGGTCACAGATCCTCGACAGACGGCCTATCTCCTCAATCGACTGTTTCCGGAGCTGGACAGTCTCGACTTGGGGATTGACTTAGGTCTTGACCAGAGATCGAGAGCAAAGTGGCTCGAGGTAAGTATCGGGCTGAGGGATCTGTATTATGCAAGAGAGGATGAGAGGGTACGAATGGGTTGGAATATGCTATGAGCCAGTCAATTGTCTGTAAGACTTGTGTATCTCGGAAGCTGCATGCAGCTTTCCATGGTTATCAACAGTGCATTAGTCCAGTAATGTCCCTCGCTACCATGTATTGTCGTAGTTTGTTGTATTTTGTTTGAAGGACTCCGTCTAGTGTTAACTGCTTCGGTAAATACATTCTTCTGCTGAAGGCAATGAGCGGCACGTTCTGAAGCTATCGCTCCGCGTTATCGTTTCCACCATCATATCTCAGATTCACCACTTGTTCGTGAAGGTTCGGAGGTTTCTCAGTAGTTCTCAGTTCCTCTTTGCCTATCCTACTTTGCGCTTTAGATGGCCACAGGACACTCCCCATATGCATATGAGGCCAAGGAGGAATGCGCGGGTTGATGTAAACGACTACCTGGCGAAGTTTTCTCGAGTCGTTAATTCATACTCGAGGTGTGTACGCCCAATTTTGGCTTTACTCAAATTGATCTGATGTTCAATGGTGGAAGTTGACGAGGTCGCCGAATGTTGTCTTAGTGAGAGCAACACATTATTGGGTGTTTTGGGAATCTATTCGTTTCAGATCGTCTTAGGCTCTCGACCAGCAGAGTCTTGCGATGGTGATCGTTCTACAATTTGCCTGGCCACTATATCTTATTGCCTCGTTGTACCTCGCCGTCGCTGTATCAGATCAGCGCAGGTATCGTGACTGACACGAGCATGACACGAGGCAAAAGGCGCCCAAGCTCGCCCAAGTTAAAGTGGGTGAGTTAATTATAACGTACTTCTCAGCTCTTATTGTATCAACCAAGATCTCTCAGATTCGCCTTCACTGGCTTGTTCGCGACTACTCGTTAGTTTTCAGCTCCACTTCATATGCCTAAGTACACCATCCTGATCTCGGTTTCAGACATCTCACCGCCAAATCATCGATCGAACTCATGGCTTGTCATCCCATGCTTGAAAACTTCGACATTCTTTACCATTGCTTCAATATTCTCATGGAGGAACCTTCCGGTACCCAGACACTAGCAATGGTCATACGTTGCTGCCGGTCGTGGTTCCAACCGGGGGCGATGGTGCTATGGAGGGATATGAAGAGCGCACTGCCACTATTCAAACTGCTTCCATCCTTCCAACTGGTCGATAAAATCTACGTGAGGTCGTCTCTACTTGATCAATCACATGCAAAGTCAACAATCTGCTGACTCCCTTTCTTCAAGTTTTTGTGCACCTCCCCCACAGATCGGCAGTTGGCGCGCATGAAAGAATATGGAAAATTTGTTCGATCACTCCGGCTTCTCGAAGACATCGCCATCGACTCATCCTTCTACATATACATGGCCCAGTCGTCAGGACACGATCCTATCACTCCTTCTCTTCAGAAGCTGTCCTGGGCTCCGCCTGCTCCTGGAGTCTTGTTGTTCATGTCACCGTCCCTTCGATACGCTGCGGTCTACACCGCCGGAGTTGGATGGAGCTGGGGACTTTCAGGTTGTCCTCGACTTCTAGATGGATCACCCGGTGCTCATATCATTGAGCTCTCTCTGAGCCGGCTTGCCGCCGTCGTTCCCAACCTAGAGGGGTTCGAACTTTACGGGGAAATTCCCAAATATCCCCAGCATATCACAGGATTCGGCAAACTTCAACATTTGGTTTTGAAAAATGCCACAAGCCCTCAACATTTGTTCCCCCTCCTTTCGTTCATTTCGAAACTCAAGGATATGGAATTGGATGTTGGTTCTTCACCCTATATCGAGGGCACCTTCAGCCATGGCTCATTGTCATTGCTGGAGAGACTGTCACTCTCGGGTCATACATCAGTGATAACGGCCACGCTTCGGTCACTATCCCTACCGCGACTTCACGATCTTTCGCTTTCGTGTCGGGTTGCCACTTCTGTCCCTGTGTTGCGAGGACCTCTCGCCCATTTTCTCCCATCACTACGCAAGATCCACCTCTCTGCTTCTGTCAAAGCCCCTCCAGATGTCGAATTTTATGATATTTCATTCATCCTTGAACCACTTCTGTCCGTACGAGGACTGGAAAATATCTCTGTCTCGTTCTCATCGTCCTCTAAAATCCCGCTTTTTTCCTTTCAGGATGCTGGAGTGGAAGCGGTTGTTCGCTCGTGCCCAGGTCTCAAGCAATTATCCATCAAATATCGACGCGCAAAGGCCTATCCGACTATTCACTGCCTCTCCTCCCTCGCCCATCACTGTTCGGTCCTACGCATCCTCCGATTGGACTTTACCACCTCTGATCTACCCAATCTATGCGACATCCCCATCTTATCCCATCCCCTTCAAACGCTAATTGTCTCTGGCACTACAAAAGCAGATCATCCGCGAAAACTCGCACTCCTCCTGAATCGGCTATTTCCATATTTGTCGGATGTAAAACAGGATAACGTCCGGTTCCGGTTGAAAGAAAAGAATACATGGGATGAAGTTAGCGATTCTCTCAACCACTTGTCCTTAGCGATTCAAGCTGACATGGCCAGGAGGAGGATTGAAGGGTAGAGGAGATGCCAGTACGGCTTTTCAAATTCTGTCGGGCATTTCAGACCCAACTGACCTCAATATTACAAGTTAGAGACGACTCCGACGAAGAGTGTAATCCACGACGTCATTTCGAGATTGGAGGAACCGGGGGTCGGATTTCGTTGAGCGTGCACATTCACTCGCTTGCGTTTCTTTCGGGTGAGGGATCGAATAAAATATCTCTGGCGATATGGAACAGGTTTTTGGGCTCCTGTCTATTCCTCGACTAGTCCCACAGTGATGTACATACAGACGTCCTCCTGACGCGCATTCATTGTATGGGGCCATGAGCGAACGACGAGGAGTAGCACCGGTAGTTGTGAGATGATTACACACGGACACGACATTACTTTCTAAATCCTCTCTTCTCGATACACCCAATCCTCCAAACCCCCCAGACGGGATCCAAACGAAGCCCGCATGTCGAGGGTTATGCTGTAAAAAGTCTACCACCCACATCCGCCAAGAGACGGAACATTTTTGAACTCTCCATACTCCCAATTGAAACAATCCTACAACACAAAAACCCACGCCAATCAACCTCGCCGCATTGAATCAGAAATAGGAGAGTAACTCACCACGCAATCCTCCTCTTCGATAGGTTCGGGGACCTGCTTTCCCTTCCCCCTTTCATCGCCCTCCTTGCCATCTTTCGGAGCAGGTTCCCAATCTTCCGCTAATAACCTTTCGATAACGACTCTGATAGGATGTGTACGAACGTCGACTCCCCAGTTTAGTTTGGAGACGGTGTCGTATTTGATCACCTTTCCTAAATGACATCTGTATGGATTCGATTCGATGCAATCAGCACTTGGAAAGGATATCGAAGTAGAGAAAGAGGGGGAACAAATGAATGAATGAATGAATGAATGAAGGGCTGACCTTGATTCCATAGCGTAACCGGCGATAGCGCACGTCGAAGACACACCGTTGCAAGTTCCCATAGCGATAGGGTCGGCGGTGTGGTAGACGTGGGTGATGTGTTGAGTGGAGGGCTATTCGGAACACGAGACGGTTCATAAATACACGGGAACGAGAGATGAGGAATAAAGAGGGGACGAACAGGAGATGGAAGATGGAGGCGTCGGGCAGCCATTTTCTCCCCTGGAGCTTCAAAGGCTACAACTGGAGCCCCGAAAGTTGACCCGACGAGAGATGCTAATGCGCCGCCCAGTGAATGCCCTAGGTGGATTGGTCAAAGGATAGCAAAAGGATCCAAGGAGAGATAGATACCTGTCATCCAGATGGTCGCGTCTGGATACATATACGACACGTTGTTGTATAAGTTCTATTCGAGTCGCGTTGATCAGCTTCGGCAGGGCCGAGAGAAAGGAAAACACGTACGATCCCAACAGGATAAAACAAACTATCCTCCACCAAACTCTTCTCCAAACAGTTCAAATCACATTTATAACCCCCTGAATAGCAATCACAAACTGGCCACCATGTCGGCCCTACTCTTGCGCAACAGCAGGAAAAGAGGAGGTTATCGTTAAGTTTGTCTTTACGTGTGGTTGGGCCGCCTCCGCCTACGATCCAACTTGCGGATGTGCCTTTGATTGAGACGACTACGGTGGAGTTGTCTGTGGAGACGAAGACGTGGCCTCTGAAACCGTCTTCGTCTGGTTCCCAGCCAAACGGGTAGCTCTGAGAACAACGAGTCAGTCGACATTCCGAGATAGGGTATCTAAGAGCGAAAACAGCGATATTCCGAGTCCCAGAAGCAGGAGGGGCGAGGACACTTACGGCGTTCCAATCTGAACTCAAGTCGTACCACTGAGCGTCGCTCGGCTGCATATACGCGTTATTCGTCATCTTAGCCAGGGTCAGAACAGTCTCCCTCTCCCCTACTTCCGGCCCAAGCACCTCTATGTCCTCCCACAACATCCTTTCCGTCCTCATTCCAGTCTGATTCCCCTGACCCAGAGCTCTCATCCGGACACTCTCAATCGACCTCTGCCGGGCATTCTGGAAAGCGGCCTGTGAGTAGGGTCTGTGTGAGGTTAAACGTCGACTGGAGACTCGATAGGTTTCTTGAATGAAGGAAGGGGGTACATCAGCGAAGACTGCGGTAGAGGTGTTGGTGAGCGCGTGCTGGTGGCGCAGCTGAAATTGGAGGGCAGAGGATTGGATGAGGGTGGGCTCTGGGTCTGGTGACCACAGTAACGAGGAGAGAAGAAGGCGTAGAGCAGATGGTAGCAGCTGAACCATGATAAATAGCAGACAGAGATGAGGGCAGTGAACAGGGCAGTCGGCAGAAGCAAGACGGACTCGGAAGTGGAGCGGAGATGACCACGTGGCCCTGAAATCCATCACGTATTTTTCCAAGTCCAACGAGGAACGTTTAGTCGCCATGCACAAAATACGCCACGTCTCAGAAATCGTTGAGATCATCGTTCAATGTGCTTATGAAAATCAGCCTTCCGACTTGCCGGCGATTGCTCGTACTTGTCGAACATTCGTAGAACCCGCGTTGGACGTGCTCTGGAGTGTACAGGGCGACCTTGGATCTCTCTTCATGACTCTATCCAGGCGGCTGTGGGCCCCCGAATTTCGGGCAGACGACGTCACTTGGTTTGTCGTTTGATTCTCATTACTCGTGGACCGTGGTCATACGAGCTGACCCTACCACCGTCAGGGGTTCCGTTTTCCACCATTTCCTGAACTTTCCGACTGGGGCAGGTTTGACTTTTACGCTCGTCGTATCAAGGAGCTTCGACTATCCTCTGTCTCAACTCCGTGGACTCCAACGCTCGTGGACTATATGCTGTATCAATGTTTAGCACTCCGCGGCCAGCCCTCCGCTCTATCTCAATTGCGGATACTCATTTAGATCTGGCCTCCGTATCCCAGCGGCTTGGAG
Organism: Jaapia argillacea MUCL 33604; assembly: GCA_000697665.1. NCBI lineage: Eukaryota > Fungi > Basidiomycota > Agaricomycetes > Jaapiales > Jaapiaceae > Jaapia > Jaapia argillacea. Next base: position 120,490 of record KL197763.1, on the reverse strand, counting down.
GATGATAACCACGAAAATGAGGACAAGGATTTGATGGGGGAAATCATTTTTTATTCAAAACTTTTCCTTGGCCCTCGTTTGGTCAAACTGGTCATCAAGGACTGGGAGCGTCCATCCGACGAGGCGGAGGCACTTGTATCCGTCATTCGTCAAATCCCTTCAGGAGCTCGTCCTTTACGTATAGGATTACTCACCGTGGCTCTTTGCCGAGCTTTCTGAAGCACTTTCGGATACTCTCCCGAATCTTGATCATATCACCTTGACACTTCACTAACCCTCGACATTTCAGCATGGGGTCATATCGGGAGTTCTCCCAACCTGAAGTCCCTTCGGCTTCAGTACGATCACAAGTCCTCCTACGAGACCTCCTACGAAGATTTCACAGGCGTATTTAATGCTCCCCACAACGCCACTAAAAATTTCCCTGCGTTACTGGAGGCGCACCTACCCTTCTTTTCCCTCGAACTCTACCTCCCTCTAATCCGAGCATTCCACTCACTAGCCTTTTCCGACCTCACCATCTCCGTTGACCAAGCGATTACACACGCATCCCTCCAACAACTCATCTCTATAATGCACAATAGAATCCCACGGCACAAGTCTCTCACTAGGATCCATCTCTCCGACACATTTCTAGATGTATATGGGTTCTTCGAGGAGACCTGTCAAGCTCCTATCTCAATCCGACCCCTCTTCGTCTTCCGGGACCTCACTTAGTTTTTCTGGAACACTCCCCAGCTTTTTCATGATCTCACCGACGAAATCATGTCAGAATTATGTGATGCCTGGCCAAATTTGCGTCACGTATACATGGGTTGTCAACAAGATCTGCAACCGATTTACCCTCGTTTGACCTTGCGCGGTTTACTCCCGCTAGCAGCTCGTTCTTTGGATTGGGAGCGGATATACATCCCGTTGATTGTCAGAGCCGTTGACATACGCTCTATCCTCCCGTTCCACCAATTCTCCAGAGGAGTAATGTAGCGCGGTTGCAAATCGTCGACTGGATTATCCTGGACGATGCCGACAAAGGCCTCCTGACCATTGCCCAATCTCTTTCCCGTATCTTTGCTGATGTTCGAATTGTGCAGAAATGGGCTTTTCCAGATTCTGAAAGGGGTTCTCAAATGAATGTGGCACGGCAACGAAAAATACAAGTCCTGGTGAACCCGTCTTCGGTCGCTACGACCATGTTCCATGATCCAGATGAAGAGTAACCATCTCCTTATCTATTGTTTCATCACCAGAAATCATCTCGGAGTGAGTCCTCTGCGTCGTCTGTATCACAGAGCCAGATGAAGTAATTTGTATTCTAGTTCTACCCCGGGCATCTGAGTGACGTTCTGCGCCATGTGCCGTCGAATACAAGCTTCTCCTGTATCGAGTCGTCAAATTTTCTCAGGTGCCTACTTCCCAAACCAAGCTCTCTCTTGATTTGTCCTTTTGGCGACGATCTTCGGTGACAAAACGCCAAGCAGTTTCCAGTACGTGAATCTCATGCGCTTTTCTAAAATGGTCGTAACGCTAATATCCGGGCTCAAGTCAACCCTGAGGACAATTTGTGCTGAGAAATTCATTGGCCAGAATTGACACCTGACGAACAATTTACTGACTCCCCCGAGATATTTGCGAGAAATATCATGTCTTGGCATTGCAAAAGCCAGCTTTATGTTCGAGCTTCTGCTCATAAAGTCCCTAGGCTCGTCATTTTCTTTCTTGTCCAACTTCTCTTCCCTCCCAAATATCATCAAACATTATGCTAAGGCTGAATTCCCTCGTTCTAGGCGCTGCCATAGTAGCGGCGGGAGCCCAAACAATTGCTCCCTATGGAGCCGTGAGTCGACATCCCTCTTCCCTTCTCGCTACAGTCAAGTATTGATTTTTTTCAACTTCCAGTGCGGAGGAATCGACTGGACGGGCCCAACGCTTTGTCCGACAGGGTGGACTTGTGTGGAGCAAACCCAGGCCTTTTGGCAGTGCATTCAGATTGGCTACACGCCGCCGTCTATCACAACCACCACCGTCATACATTCCAACACCTCTTCGTACCCTACCACGACCCCGACGACTCGCAGCACCAGCTCGACTTTCACAACCCATCCGTATGCGACGACAACTCTTTGATTTCATCGCAAGAGAGGGGGGGGAGATGTTCTGTATGTATGTCGGCGTTTGAGGAGGGATGAAATGTGGTTTTGATGCGAGATCCATGGCTGAGGAGAATAATAACATTCTCATATTCAATCCGAGTTATCCAGAGTCCGGCAACTGTGACCACAGTTTCGATGCTCCCACCCCAGGCGACATCGACATTTTCTAAGACCTTCCTGAAAGCTGTTTTCGGTATCGAGTTCAATGAAGTAATTTTTTCAGTACCGTACAGTGCGAAGGCTGACGTGCCTTTCGACAGAGTCCTCGAAAGACACAACTACGATCGTAAGCAGACACAACGAATTCCCCAATCTGCACTTCCTCCCTATCAGCCCCTTGTGAGTTTACGGTACCGCGGTGGTGCCCGTATATGCATGAATAGTCTCATCCTCACATCCAGCCGGCGTGTCGTAATCATAAGCCCCCAGGTTAATATACACATCCGCATTCCCAGCCGAGTCGGGACAGATATACCATGCCTAAGCCCACAAATCCAATCAGTAAATCCACGCATAACGCAAATAAGCATCGACCAAAGGCGAAAGCACGTACATCGTTTTGCTGCCTCGTAATATTCGCATTGACCCATTCAAGCGTATCCCCACTGAACGAGAAAGTACCCGCGGCCGAGCCGGTGGCAGGAGTCGTACTCCAACTCATCAACAATTTCATCACGCTAGAGTTTGCTCTTGGCTCCACAACAGCATAGAGAGGAGCCATCGAAGCCGTGTTTTGTTGGATGAGTTGACCGGAGGAGATTATGAACTGACCAGCTGTCGCTGGGGAACCTAGGACTGCGTTCGAGGCGGAGTTGAGAGTTTGGGATTGGAGGTAGTAGTGGAAGTAGGGTTCAGACTTTGATAAAGAGGAAAAGTCTTAATGTTCTACCTTGTGCGGATGAGGTAGGGAGAATAACGTACGTCTGCGCGAACCCAGTTATATCCAGTTTGTAGTGGAGTCGTCCCGCTAGCAGTCTGAGAAGGAACGGACAACGTGGAACTGCCAGAAATAGGTGTGGTGGTCGGGGTGATTGTCGTAGTGGTCGTTGTCGTCGACGTGCTATGGGTGGTAGGTGTCGTCGTGGGCGTAGTGGTGGGGTACGAAGAGATAGTAGTCGTAACGGTTGTGACCGTGTGGGCTGTGGAGCTACTTTGGAGACATTGCCAATAGTAGGCGTTGAGTTCTGTGCAGGTCCAGCCTGTAGGACAGAGGGTAGCACCCGTCCAGCCAGTACCTCCACACTGAAAGGTGGATGCATGCCAATGAACACCGACTGGCGATGGATGAGGGAATGTGAAGGCGTACCTGTCCATAATCCGCGGCCGTCTGAGCAAGAGCAGCAGTTGCCGCAAACAATACGAGAACGATAGACTTGAGCATCTTTCGTATTCGACGTCCTATGTGGATAGTGTAGGGAGTGGCAGAACATGCTTGGCACTTATACTCACAATGATTCGAAAACCCGAGCAAAAGGCTATTTCTCGGAAAGGAAAACGCAAGAAGGTGAGATTTCGCCAAGACGTCGGATGAGCGCATTCGGGTGTTCGTCGGTTGGTCAGGTGTTTTGAATGGCGAATAAAGTGTGCAGGTAATGGCGAGCAAAAGCTACGATCATAGTGGGACTACGGAGCAATGCATGAGATAAACTAAGGCCTCGCATCCGATAAGAGGCACAGACGTACCGTGCTCGGTACAAAACACCCATACACTTCAGCTGCCGGGTTTGGTGTGGCTACTTCGTGGCGACTCGATCGCAAGCAGAAAACTCGGAGGGGAGGGGTTGATTCAAGATTGACGAGCATTCTTCGGGGCGTCGGAATGATTCTGGGAGATACATGGCACCATCCTTCTAACCTCACACTTTCGTCGCCTACTCCAAGTCGACAGATTATACTGCACACCGCCATCCTTCTCACTGGTGCTCACACCTCACCGGCTTCCAACCTCCCAACTGCTGCTTTCACCACCTATCTCCCAACGACGCGCCATGTACACCTGACGGTCCTGACCACATCTTTCCAAACAAACGGGCTCCGACGGGAAGGTGAAGATGGAGATCTGAGGGATGATAATGGGTCTCAATGTTATGACGAGGGTTGGATTATATAGATTTCTCACCTTTGAGTCGACAGATTCAAGACTCCCAACCGAACCATCTCCCAGCGCTCCCGGACTGAAGCTGTCACATTCTCAGGCCACCATGGTGCCTCACCAGATCCTTCAAGGCAAACGAGTCCCAGCGAGAGGGGGAATGCAAGTGCGTCGAAGTTGGAGACAAGTTGGAACTTGGGGGAGCACGACCCTGGGGGTATAGGAGAAGCAGTTTATGATAATAGACGTCGATGGACTGGCATGCGAGGGGAGTTGACGCTGGAAGTTCGAAGGAGGGTTGATCGAAGGACAAGGAGTTTGACTGTGCAATGTCGTTACTGCAACCCCGCACCTCGCTGCCCAACACGCATGTCGCCTGTGTCTCATTATATTAGCTCAACGCTAGCATCAATGACATTCCATTCACGGGTTTATTTCCGAGAGCGTGCCTTCTTTTACAATGTCAACGACGACCATCAGTGCCTGAGCACCGCCATTCCCGCCTCTGAAGCGCCCTCTTCTCCAACGACCCTCTCATTCGTTCACCATGTCATGCCAGGACGCGCCTCCACTGAACGCGTTCGCGATTATCTCCATCCTCCTCTCCTACAATGCCCAACTCGTTCTCCTGGGTACTCCCTTCAACTTCACCATGTCACCCATAATTTACTAACTAAACCGCATAGCGATCTACACGTTCCTCCGTCCCCATGCCCTCTCACTGACACGTCCAATCCTCTTAACGTTCGCAACGATCCTCTACGTCCTAACGACTCTCTCAACGTACTTCGTAAACCAAGATCCAAACATATTCAACACGTTCGAGTACGTGTCCTCCCTTCTTCCTTCCCTTCACAACTAATTTACGATCAGCCCAGTCCTGCTCGCGGGTCTCATAACGCTAACTTGGACACACAACCTCTCCACTCTCCCACCACCTCACCCAAACCGTCCGAACCCTCTCCGAACCCTCGCTCCAATAACCTCATCCCTCCCACCACTCGCACTCCTCTCACCCCTCCCTCTCCTCCTCTCCTCCATCACCCTCCCTCCTTCTCCGTCATGTACATGCACCATATCTCTCCTCCTCGCCTCCCTCCCCTTTTCACCTTCCCCACTCACTCTCCTAGCCGTTTGGGTCTTAGAAGTGGTGGCATTCACGGCGTTTTTGGTACACCAGAAGAGAATAAAGGCCCGAGAACCAGAAACGGCTGATGGCGCTCTCAAACGTGAAAAAACGAGACTAACACTATCGAAACACCATAGGACTCCTTCACTCCCCCAATCCAACCGTCCTTCCCAACACCACAATCGCTCAAACTCCCTCACACACATAAGTTCTCATCCACACCACCATCGAAACAAGGCGAAATCGAACCTGAAGTTGCTTTTCGCGTTGTTATCGATGATCGTTAACCTCGTTTGGTTAAGTGCGATATGGGTTATGACTTCGAGTGATGCAGGGTACATTAGGGGATGTACGAGGGCGGTAAGCGGTGTCCCGCAGGGATCGTTTTCAATGGTGAGTTTTTTTGGTTTCTGTCGTTTGTTGTGTTTGGTGTTGAATTTTGAGGTAGTTGACGACGTTACCGCAAATCTCGTGGCCTATCTTTGGTCTTCTTCGGACTTTTTATGATGTTTGGAGGGAGGGGAGAGTGAGAGGGGAGGAGTTGAAGTCAGGTGTTGATTTGAGTGGGGGTGTGTGAGTGCAGTTGCGGAGAGGGTGGGAGTTGGGGGTGGGTGGCGGTGGGGTGGAGGTGGGTGGGGTGGAGTGTAGGAGGCTGGATGTTGGAGGAGGGGGTTGGGATGTTGGAGTAGGAGGTTGGGATGTTGGAGTAGGAGGTTGGGATGTTGGAGTCGGAGGTTGGGATGTCGGAGTAGGAGGTTGGGATGTTCGAGTAGGAGGTTGGGATGTTCGAGTCGGAGGTTGGGATGTCTGATTAGCAGTTTGGGATATTGCGAGTGGGTTAAGCTAGAGTTCGGTGAAAGGCTTGTAGGTGTGGGATACGTTGGAAGGGAAGCCGTGCTGGATATCTCGAGTAGGTGTCATCTTGAATACGTTGGCGTGAAGGGTTACGTTGGATACGCTCTTTGAGGGTGGGTATGCTGGGTACATCTACGCAGGGAGTTGCTTTGGGTACTTTCTCGCAGGGTGTTTTGTACATGTTTTCGCGCGAAAGAAGTTTGGACTGGATGAGTGGGAGGGTGGTTAGTGGGCTTGCTTGCTACGGTGAGATTTCTTCTCGTCTTCGTTTTGTTCATCTCTTCCTTCCTCCTATTATCACGCATATACGTATCTATGCTGTTCTACTCCTATTACCCTTCCCTCCTTTCGCCCTAGCTCTCCATTTCTTCTTCTATCCATCTCCCCCACCAACAAACAACCCGGCTAACCACTCTCCGCCTAGCCCAACCCTCCCCCAACATCACGGCCCCCTCTCGAGTGGTATACCACGTGTGTTCAGGCGTGGGGTTACGTTCAAAACGGGATTGCGTTGCATGTATGAGCGACGGGTTGGTTTTGGGATGTTGGAGGGTTTGGCTGAGGGAGGTTGGGTTGGATATGTTCGGAAGGCTTTGGGGGTGGATGTATTCGTGAGAGGGTCTGTGTTGGGTATTGTATATTCATGAAGGGACTTTGGATTGGATACATTGCGAAAAGCAGTTTAGGTTTGGGTACCTCCCACCAAAGAACGTTGTTGGATCACCTCACCACCAAAGAGCTGGTCTCAACCTCATCGTTCAACTCTCCTGAATCCTGATCTCACTCGACAACTTGTGTGACAAGGCACACTTGGATTGGGGGTCATGTAGTCCTCATGTGTAGTCCTGTTGAGCGACGAGTCTACCCAACTTGAACTCACATCAGACGTTGTGGTGTTGTACATTCTATGAAACTAATGTCGAGAGATGTCAGCGCTTGAACTACCTGTGCAATCGCTGGCTCTGGCACGTATCCGCTCTCTTTGCAATTCGTCAGTTTCATGCCATGAGAGGATTGAGGCAAACAAAGGAGACCAAGCCGGTGCACAACAAGCATTGGATTGGGCAAAAGCCATAAGGCTTTTCGACTCAGCGACACTTTCCCTGGTTGTGAGGGTGGTCTGAACTGAGCCGCGACAAGAACTTGCTACCCGTCACGGCAACCTACACTATACCGAGAGTGATGTGCCTCAAAGCCAATACATGAAATTATGAGTCCGAAGTGTCGAGGGCAACTCAGCTGGGTGCATCAAAACCTTGCCACCCAAAAACCCAGTGGGAAAAAAGGGCAATCAAGGAAAGCTACCAACTGGTGCAGAAGGGGGATGCAGATTCTAGCAGAATCATGAGACACTTTGAGAAATTGTGGGTGGAACCATGTCACAATCTGTAGGTGAGGAATGATATACTATGGTGAGCATCAAGATCTGGAGAAAAGAGATGATGTCAGCATAAGGACAAGAGGGACAGGTGGGTGGGTGAAAAGCTGAGCTGTAGAGTGAGGCACGAAGCCCGAGCAAGAGTTATCAGCAGCGAGCGACGTTGTGGCAGGAGACAACGAGCGACTGATGCCCAATTTGTCCAACTCGTGCGAAGACCCCAATCTGGGTTCGAATCCTCCATCGCTCTGCTTCCTCCACTCGTTCCTCGCTACATTCCCCACACTCATCGTCACATCACCGAGACTACAAAAGAAGAAGGTTCGATGTGAGGACATTTACGTTCAACTGGCTGGATTTCTGACCTTTACACTCGGCGTTCAACTCTCGACTTCCTTTCTCCAGCTCGAACCAAGCTCGAACCGTGACGTCAAGTCAGTAACTCTATCGACGACGCCCGAAGTAATTGATACTATCTTCAGGGGCCTTCCGGTACTACGATTATTGCACCTCCGTATCGAAAATACGGAGGTCATCCAGCCTTGAAAGTGCGTTCGGCCACTGATCGAGAAATCGAATGACGGGCCAGCCCACATTTCTCTCTATAATCGCTCCAAGTTCACCGGCCATTCGCCTCGTCCTCTAGATGGCAGCTCACGCAGTTCTCCTCGATCCTGACCTGATGCTCCGAGTCTTCGAGTCTTGCACTGAAGGACTCACACTCGACGTCGACGACAAAGCACTTGCGAACTCAGCTATATGTTGTCAAGCATGGTCTTATCCCTCCATCAAAGTCCTTTGGAGACATATGCATAGCCCAATACCTCTTTTCAAGATATTACCATCGTTTAAACTAATGGAGGGCACTTATGTGAGTTCTTTGATGGTTTCGTCTTGATGCCTTTTGTACGATCTCAGATTCCTTCGTCACCAAGATTATGGACAGGCGCCCATCCGAATCCGAATGGTCCCGGTTCCTCGAATACGGACGATGTATTCGTTCGCTTTTCCTCCTCAACCCATATTCATTAGACCCAGCCTCGCTCCTCACCCTCTCCCAGCTAGCGTCAAACAACCCACCAACTCCTTTCCTACGGATCCTAGTCTTGGCCTATCCCATCCCTGGCGCTCTCATCTTCCTCTCCCCATCCCTTCGAAAAGTCACCCTTTACGGCGCCAATGGAAGCTCGTCTCGAAATCCCCGATTGGAAGCAGGTTCTCCAGAACATGGCGAGATGCTACAACTCATAAGCCGCCTACCTTCCCTATCACCAAACATCACCAACCTAAAGATCCACAGCGTCGTTCCGGGTATAACAAAATACATCGGGTCTCTCACCAATCTCCAAACCCTTGGAATTGTGGGAATGAAATATGAAGAAGTTACTCGACTTCTCCGCTCTCTTCCCTGTCTTAAACATTTGGATACTTCTTTTAATGGTACCTCTCCCGACGCTGATGCCCCAACGTCACGAGCCACTTTCCCCCAATTAGAAACGCTGTCGCTACGAGGACATATCACAAGGATGATCGACGCTCTCACAAACTGGTCAACACCATCCCTCACGCAAATCACCTTATCCTTAACATGTAATATATTGGCAGACGATATCCACGATTGTTTCACGCGATTTCCATCATCGGTCACCTCCTTCTCCATCATAATCATCGCACCCAACACCCAAGCTGAATATCCACCTGTCAACCTCATCTCCTTGTTCGATCCTCTTCGACGGCTCCGAGGGTTGGAGACCCTTATCGTCGCCCTCATCAGCCAGAAGCGAAATCCGAGTTTTACCCTATTAGATGGGGATGCAGAGCTTATAGGTTCTTCTTGGCCAAAACTCAGGCATCTATGCTTTCACGTTCGTCCACAAGTATACGAAACCGGCTTCACTTTCCTCGTCCATCTCGCTCGGCGCTGTCCTCTTCTACAAAGGCTTGATATAGCCTTTGACACTTCCAACCTTCCTAAACACTGCGAAATCACCGTTTCAAATCATCGTCTCGCGATACTTGTGGTCTTACCAGGAGGACGAATGGACGATGATTTGCGAGGAACAGCTTCCTTGCTGAACCGACTCTTTCCGGAGCTGGACGGACTTGTGATTTCGCCGTCGTTTGCAAGTGATGATGAAAGGCGAGGAAAGTGGATGGAGGTCGATGAGTATTTAAGGGATTTTTATGCTGCTGGGAAGAGATGACGAAGGTAGTCGAAACCGTGGCGGAAAATATGACATATTATTTAGATATGAATGTAACATCTCCTCCCTCTCTCACCAAGTTCAAACGCACTATTACCCATTCTCCAGGGCTGATTGGATCAAAGTGGCCTCGGGGTGCATGTCGAGAATGATTCCAAAGGGGAAATGTTGATCGGACAGAGGGCGGGGTAGCGGAAGGCAGAGAAGGTGCAAATTGTGCTTACGAGAGGAAGGGGCGCCAACGCCAAGGGATCGGATATCAGAATAATGTTGTCTGCTGAGGTTGGCAATCCAGACAAGAAAATGGTGAGAGGATAAAATCCCGGTCGCAAACATGCATAGCCTGTTATGAGTGAAACCAGTCATGCTGGATGGGCGCATATATTCAAAGACGAAGTCGAAATCGACCCCAACACCTCACCCTCCACCCTCGAAAATGATACATGAAACACAACCGAGTTGGCCACCAACCGAGCCGAGAGAACAAAGAATAACTCACCAGCCGGACGAGCGCCCACCCATGTCCGACCGGCGCGGAGACACGACCAGCAAAGTCCTGTTCGAGCAAAAGGATCAACTTCACCGTCGGAAATGACGGTTCACACATAAGTAGCGAGGAACCACTTATGAACCAAGCGCACCACTCTTTCAACGTACGTCGGACCACATCTTTCCAAGCAAACGGGGCTGCACCGAGTCTTAGCGTGTAAGCTCCCTGAATGCTGGCGCTGAGGGAGGTCGAGCTGCCTCGAGACACAGAGTAACGCCTGGAGCTAAAAAGGTGGGTAAGGGAACCTGAGAGGTGGTAGCAGGTCTGGGTGATATGGCGTGTGGTGGATCAAATAGATTGCTTACTTTTGAGATTACTGACTATTAAAATCTAACATCGGCTCCCCATTCTCAACCCAGCATAACGCCTCGCCACATCCTTCCAGGCAAACGAGACCCGATTAGAGGAGGAAGACAAGGTCAGTGTACTAACGACGCCAGGTTTGGCCCGGGTGGAGCTGCGTTGAAGTTGGACTGGGGGAAAAGAGAAGTAGTTGGATGGAAGGTTGGGCATCGGATAGGGTTCATGTAGGTGGAGAGTTTGCATGTGAAAGGCGGATGAGAAGGAAAGACGCAGAGTCGGGACAAGTGTTGGATCAAAGAGGGCCCTCCAAGCCACCTGGTTAACTACCGAATACTCAACCAATCAACTCTCAACCCTGCGACCAAAAGGATCAAAATCTCAATCCGCCATGGCGCCAAACCAAATCTTTCTAGGAAACCGAGTCCCATGAGGAGGAACGTAAAGTCAGTAGTGACTCGGAAGGTGCGAGGCTCGATCGAGCGAATTTGACGCAAGATGGGTCGTTACGCGAGTAGACTTGAAGATGGTGCGGGAGAAAAGGAACAGGAGTTGGATACGAGGTGGCGGTTGCACAGAGGTATTTCCTATTGATGCACGCAGTTGACAACGACGAGTTTTCAATATGGATGACGCGTCTTGATCACGTGGACCGATAAGATACAAGTTAGATTTCTAACCTTCGTGAGACCCGACGTTCAACGTTCAACTCTTAGCCCCCTTTGTCCAGCTCAAACCAAGTTCGAACGTCAAGTCAGTGACTCTGTCGACGACGCCCGAAGCAACTTCATACCCCTTCGGGCACGACGATTATTGCACATCCGTATCGAAACACAAACGTCATCCAGCCTTGAAAGTGCGTTCGGCCACTGATTGAGAAATCGAATAACGAGCCAGCTTACAGTTATCTCCCTAATCGTTCCAAGTATACTGGTCACTCGCCTCGTCATCTAGATGGCAGCTCGCGCAGTTCTCCTCGATCCCGACCTGATCCTCCGAATCTTCGAGTCTTGCACTGACGGTTCCACTCTCAATGCCGACCGAAAAGCACTTGCGAACTCGGCTGTATGTTGTAGAGCATGGTCTTATCCATCCATCAAAGTTCTTTGGAGATACATGTATAGCCCAATACCTCTTTTCGAGATATTACCATCCTTCAAGCTAATGGAAGAGACCTATGTGAGTCCTTGGCTGTGCCATCTTGATGCCTTCTTACAATCTAAACTTTGTTTGCTACCAAGGTTATGGACAGGCACCCATCCGAAGCCGAGTGGTCCCGACTTCGGGAGTATGGACGATGTATTCGTTCGCTTTCTATCTTTGGCCCATATTCATTAGACCCAGCATCTCTCCTCACCCTCATCCAATTGACCTCAGACGATGCGCCCACTCCTTTCCTACAGACCCTAGTCTGGGCTTATCCCAACCCCGGCGCCCTCATCTTTCTTTCACCATCCCTCCGACACGTCACCCTTCATACCAATCATAGCGATGATTCTCGAAATCTCAGACTCGCAGCAGGTTCTACTGAGCATGGCGAGATGGTACAACTCATAAGCCACCTCCCTTCCCTAACTCCAAGCATCACCAAGCTGCAGGTTCACGGTGTCGTTCCCGGTATAACAGAATACATTAGGCCTCTCACCAATCTCCGAACCCTTGGAATTATGGGAGTGGAATATGAAGAAGTTACTCGACTTCTCCGCTCTCTTCCCTACCTTAAGCACATGGAAACCGCTTTTGATGGTCCTTCGCCCGACGCAGATGCCCCACGAGTCGGTTTAGCCTCACTGGAAACCCTCTTCATGCGAGGACATATTACGAGGATAATCGACGTCTTCGAATTCTGGTCGATGCCAATCCTCAAACAAATTACTATCCATGTTGCATGTCGTATATTGGTGGACGACATCTATGATTGCCTAACGCGTTTACCATCATCCATCACGTCAATCTCCATGATAATCATCGTACCCTTCACCCAAGCGGAATCTCCACTCGTTAATATCGTTTCCTTGCTGGAACCTCTTCGGCGGCTCAAAGGGTTGGAGTACCTTGTCTTCATCCTGGCCAACCGGGAGCGAAATCCGAATTTCACCCTGTTAGACGCAGATGCAGGGCTTATCGGGTCTTCTTGGCCAACACTCAGGCATCTATGCTTTGACATTCGTCCACAAGCATACGAAACTAGTTTCACTTTCCTCGTCCATCTCGCTCGGCACTGTCCACTTCTACAAAGGCTTGATATAGCCGTCGATGCTTCCAACCTTCCCAAACACTATGAAATCACCGTTTCAAATCATTGTCTCACGACACTCGTAGTCTTGCCAGGAGGACGAATGAGTGATGACTTGCAAGGAACAGCTTCTGTGCTGAACCGACTGTTTCCGGAGCTGAACGGACTTGTGATTTCGCCGACGTTTGAAAGAGATGACGAAGGGCGAGGAAAGTGGTCGGAGGTCGACGAGTATCTAAGGGATTTTTACGCTGCTACAAAGAGATGATAGATAGTCAAAACTGTGGCAAAGAATAGGACATATGAGCGATATGAATGTAACATCCCCTTCCTCTCTATTTCCCAGTCCGAACGACCTGTTATGAGCGAATCGAATCATGTTGGATAAGTGCAGGTCGTGAATCACTTGACGCCATGAGGGAAGTTGAGCTGCATCTCGAGACGCAGGGTAAGAGTCAGGTTGGAGCTCCAAAGGTGGGTAGGAAGGAGCGTGACGAAAGTGTTGGTGACACGACGAGCGTTGGATCAAAGAGGGCCTTTCGAGTCACCTTTGAGGCCATCATATACCCAATCAAACCCCCCTCTCGGATCGAAACCATCACATTCTCAGCCCACCATAGCACCTCACCACACCCTTCCAGGAAAGCGAGTGCCCGTGAGAAAAGGAATACAAGGGTCTGTAGTGAAGACGCGAGGTCTGATCGAGCCACGTCGACGCAAGATGGGTCGGAACGCGAGTAGACTTGGAGATGGGGCAGGAGGGAAAAAAATGGAAGAGGCGGCGTTTGGACAGGGATCTTTATCGATGGGCCGATTCGAAACCAGGCCCATCACTCTCTGAGCTCGCCGTGTACTCCGGAGCACACCTTTACAAGAAAATGGTTACAAGGCCCTGAGAGGTAGAGTGTGGGGTCAGCGAATCCCTCGATGGCATGAGGGTGGTTGAGCTGAGACTGGAGACACGAGTCGGGCTGGAACTTATGATGGTATGGAATGAGAGCAGTAACTCCTAAAAGATGGAAGAAAATCTTGGTAACGTTTTATGTGTCGAACTGAAAGGAGACTCTCACCTTCGAGACCACGAGGTCCCAACCAAACCACCTCTCAACACTCTTCGACCGAGACCATCACACGACATCATTCCAGGCAAGCGGGTGCCAGTAAGGGGAGGAATGCAGGGACTGGCAGGGTTAGCATGATGCCAGGTATTATAGAGCTGTGCCAAGTTGGACACAAAGATGGACGGGACGCGAGGTGAACTCGAAGATGGAGGTGAGTGTGAATCGCCGGACGCCAAGCGGGAGGTCGAGCTGCATCTCGAGAAACTGAGTTGGGCCAGGAGCTCAAGGTAATAGGGAAGTTGAGGAATGAAACCTAGCGATGATAACAGGTCTAGATAATATGACGAGTGTTGGATCAAATAGATTCCTTACCTTTGAGGGCACCGAATACAAATACCTAACCAAACCATCTCCCGGACCGAAACCACCACATTATCAGCCTACTATGATGCCTCATCACATCCTTCCCGCCAAATGAGTCCCGGTTAGAGGAGGAATGCAAGGTCAGCGTGACGACGCCAGGTTTGGTGGAGCTACGTCGAAGTTGGACACAAGATGAGCGGAGCGCGCGATGCAGGTAGGAAGAAGGATTCGAAAAGTATGGCGTTGGAATAGGTTCTTATAGATGCACGCCAGGTTGATGGCGCAGCGTCGACTAAGGGACAAAAGGCATGTGAAAGAGGGATGATTGAAAGGTGTGATTGATGATTACTACGCGAACGCGACGCGTCTTGATCACATGCTACTGTAAAGTTGATCCAGAAGATAATTACAGCTAAATTCAGAACGATAGACCGTTCGGATTTCTTTCGCTCTCAGAAGCCTCTCCGTTCAGTTACCGTTTGAGGCAAGTCGAACGCGGTGCCTTGACGACTGGCTCCACCCAGCACCACAATTCGTGTTCGAATCCTGGAAATCAATATAATTTCCCCCCTTTTCAGCGGATGTGCCTGAGTCGAGTAAAATCGCTCTGGTCTATCGTTCTGAATTTAGCTGTATATAAAGACTCGCTTATCAACTCGCGATCAACTCGTCCACATTTCTCTTCATACACACCTAGCGGAGTCGGCAACCCATGCTTTCATTCGCAATGAAAATCGATGTACATCACAAAAACTCGACTGTCCAGGTCCCAAATGTGCCACGCAATCAAGAGAAGAATACCTAGCTTGTGCGATTAAGAAGTCGCTCGGCTTTGGACTTCACGAGCTGACTTCCAGACGGCATTGACAAGCTGCTCTTCGTCGATGATGGGATCCCTCACAGTTTGCCTCCCTCCAACGAATGCTGCCACGTTGTCCTTGGAGACCATATAAACCCTTTGGGGGGGGAGTTCCGCTTTCACCAAGTTCTCACTGACGTTCTGGTGAGTTTCCGATATAAACCTCTCCCTCGCCACTGGCAGCATCTCCTTGCGTTGTGTCCCATCGTCTGTCATGAGATCGCATCCCATATCATCCATGATGTTCAAAACATGCTGGTTCGCCTTTGACCGAACAATATACGATGGGATATTGAAACGTCTGGAGTTGTCAATAATCGCGATATCTGTGGCAGAGAATCGGATGTCGATAAGGACGATGATGCAATTGAAGACGAAGAGACCCTGGGTGATGAAGTACTGCCAATCGGGGATGTTCAAGGTGCCTGCGCCTGGAATGTCGTACCAGATGAATGGCTTTTCGGGATCGGGATCGGGATATCCGGCGACCTGCGTGGTGGTTTCGACCACCCCTGTGGCTGCCGCCTGGTGGTCATTGTTTGTTAACCCGCGGAGAGCATTGATCAGAGAGGATTTTCCGCAGCCCGCACGTCCAGTGACTGCAATGTGGGAATGTCCCTCAGTAAACCCGTATCGTATTTTGGCATCCGCAATCTCCTCCAAAGATGGCCATACGATGGGCTGGGTCCCTTCTTTCAACTGGCGCTCCGCCTCATCTGCCCTTCGGGTCTGTGCCTGGAGCTCATCCAACACCCGCTGCTGTTCGGCTCTGGCAGTGGCTGCGTCCTCTTCTGCTGATCTCTTCTTCTCCTCGGCCTCCCTCTTTTCCTCTTGAGCCTTCTCCTTCTCCTCCTCAGCCTTCTCCTTCCCCTCCACGGCCTTTCTCTTCTCCTCTTCTGCATCCCTCTTCCCTTCCTCGGCCTTTTCAGCCCTGGCCCTCTGCCTCTGGGCCTCCTCTGCCTCTTCGCGAGCCTTTTTCTTAGCCTCCTCCAATTCGCGGCCCGTAAATACACCCATAGGATAGAGAGGAATGTCGGATGGCTTCCCCGTACCCCACATCGCGCGTGCAATTCGCTCGACTCCAGGGATTTGCTTGAATAGATTTAAGATCATATGATAACTCTGGCGCCCAAACCATATCATGGCAGAGAAGCCCAAGATGATAGAAATAGCCTGGCCCATGTCGAGATGACTGCAAAGGGTAGTCGCTTTGGTTCTAGAGGTGGCATAAAATACAAGTGCATTAGCATAGTGGAATGAGGCTCTCGGCAGAGTGACATCAAGCGTACTAGTACTGGAGAGCTGTTGGCAATGGCGCAAATTCTGAGATCCTCGAATCGTTGGTTTTCTGAGCCGTGTTGACAGTGAAGGCAAAAATTCTGACTTTTATGTGCACACAGGCGACAAGCACAGCACCAATAGTACAATCAGTTTCGTAACATCCATTGCTACATAAGTATTAGGACAGCCGTAATCACAACCAATGATATGGCCGAGGGTGTCGCAAGCGCGACCACACCAACATCACTTAGACACCGAGTGGCTAAGTTAAACCAACATTATCAGACGTCGCCCAACGTGCTGTGTAGTCTCGAGTACAATTCTAAATGTGGACTAAATGCACTTGGCGGCAGTGCGAATGCCTGCTGGCCTGCAAAGTAGTGCAGAATCTTCGCCGTCAACCACCGTCATCCCGTCCTACCTACAGTAGATACCGAACCGTGACAGCGAGACAGATCCTAACATTACAGTAAGGCAACAGTAGGATTAGTTTGGACGACCCCGTCTTAGCTCGTTGTTAGCTTGTTACGGGCTACAAACCCAGAGTTCGTTCAGCTGCGATCGCCATTACAGAGTTCTGATGGAGGAGGCCAAGCCACCGAGAAGCCACATACTCGCAAAGGGCATGTGCACATCACTGCTCGCATTGTATTCGCTTCCAGTGTTGTTGACCTCCATTTCCACAACCGGAGTCTATCTCATCTATCTCACAGGACGTTGAGTGTAGCATTTATTGTTACACAGCCGACCAGTGCCTCTATCATCCTGCAGCATGAACATGTCACCTATCGTGCCATGGCGTCTATCCGATGTGCAAACTGCCGAATCTGGGGCAATGCAGAGCAAAGGTTGACACGATTTTCCATACTTGATCGACTGAGGGGAAATACTAAAGTTCAAGCCGTTTGGGTTACGCAGCAAAGCTGGGAAAGGCACCCGACTGTAGCTTGAAGGAGTCAACGGGGATGGCTGTGAAACCGAAGCGTCGCGACTGGACCGGAACGAGCTCCCTATTCGCTCCGTCGATTGTGATGTGGTCACGCGCCAAGCTGCTGAAGCGCTGAAGGCTGGAGATAAGATAAGATCGAAGATGCCGTCAATAACCTGCCTCGGTCCGAATCTCGTCCAACTGACCAACTCCTCCCCATTCCTCGACATGCACACACAGCGGAGTCGGCCACCCGCACGTTCAGTCTTGCATCCTTTTATATATGGCTACATATAAATACCTGCCACAACACCATCCCCTTCTCACACCGTAACGATCCTCGTCGTTCAACTTCAACTCGTCTACGTCAAGTTCAAATACTCATCTCGTCTTCAACCATACTCGTCAAACAAACATGGCTCCTCGGATCCCTTTGATTTTCGTCAGCCTTCCTTCCCAATCACGAGTCAACCCCTCTGACGTGGCGTTCATAGGGTACGATGACGATGGGCGTACAAGGCAAGAGTGGTGTCCGAAATAGTGATTTGAAAGAGTGTCAGAACATCGTCGACACTTTCTTCAAGTACGGACATACAGAACTGGACACGGCGAGGACTTAAGCTGAGGGTACCACCGAGGAGGTTCGTCCATCCCTCTACTCGACGACCCAGCTGAAACCGTATGCTCTAACCAGTATCTCGCACAACTCGACTTGAAAGATGCAACAATCGACACCAAGTGCGTTTCCTCACCACCTCTCACTAGAACTCACTGACGCATACACGCAGAGTATACCCAACCAAACCCGGCACACACTCACCCTCCATCCTCCGTTCCCACTTCCTCACCTCCCTCAAAACCCTCAACCGCTCCAAAGTCAGAGTTTTCTACCTCCACGCTCCAGATCGTTCCGTTCCTTTCGAAGATACAGTTAGAGAAGTCAACAAATTATACGAGGAAGGTCTTTTGTACGTCCCTTCTCTTTCACCGAGCTACCTGGGAATGGAACGGAATGGTGATTGGATGGTGGTATAGTGAGATATTCGGAGTTAGCAATTACGCCGCTTGGGAAGTAGCTGAGATTGTGGGCATATGTAAGAGGAATGGTTGGGTTCAACCCAAGATCTACCAAGCGTACGTATCCTCTTCAATCCTTACATCCCCTCACTTGCGCTGACTCTTCCTCTTTTGAATTCTAGAATGTATAACGCCATAACCCGAGCCATAGAACCAGAACTCGTTCCCATGTGTAGGAAATACGGTATCAGGATCGTCATCTACAACCCCTTGGCGTACGTCTCTCCCTCCCCCTCCTTCTCCCACCCACCCGCAAACCCCCAACTGATACCTCAATCCCCAGCGGAGGATTCTTCGCAGGCAAAATCTCAAGTGCAACAGACGACGCTCCAAAAGGCGGTCGTTTCGATCCTACAACATCCCAAGGCAAGTATTATCGGGATAGGTATATCAACGAGGGGTATTTCAAAGCTTTGGAGGTTATTAAAGGTGTAGCTGTACGTCCCTCCTCCTCCATATCTCCTCCCTCTTCTCCCCCCTCGTCGTTACCCTCTTCTTCTTCCTCGTATTAAACCCGCATGATGTCACGCCATCCAGGAGAAGAACAACCTCCGCCTAACAGAACTAGCCCTCCGCTGGGTCCAACACCATTCCCTCCTCATCCCTTCCGACGGTATAATCCTCGGAGCTTCCAGCGCCGCACAGCTAATCCAGAACTGCGAAGATTCGGAAAAGGGTCCGTTACCACAGGATGTGTTGGATGCGCTTGATGAAGCTTGGAGTGTGGTGATGAGTAGGGCTCCACTTTATTGGAGGTGAGGTGGGTGGAGGCGTGTATGATTATACTTGGGCTATTTAGTCGACTGGACGACCTAGCATTACACTTGTAAGAGTGAACTCGATCTATCGAAAACAGGTGTGAGCGAGGGTTCCTAAAGTCATTCAAGGCGAGGGATGGAGATATGCTGACAAACGTGAAAGAGTACGAGAATTCCCGAATTGAAAGAGCGTAGGCTCGAGAATGGTATTTGTTTGGGGTGAGCGGATCAGGCGGAACGCGCTTCGAGGAAGATATCAACCTGAACTGCCTCGGAACGCATAGACCTTCATGAATATAATACCTAACGTAGATCTTCACGAATATATCCACCCAAAAAGCCTGCCAAACATATCTAATCCGACCTCCCTTAGGCATTGGAACCCTCCAACATCCCAAAACGCGCCCCTCGCTCATACATCCAACGTCCCTCCCGTCTCCAACAGAGCCCCAAGCCTGAACACGCCTAGTATACCAGTGGGGCGTGAGTTTGGGGGAGGGTTGGGCTGGCCAGGGAGGGGTTAGTCAGGTTGTTTGTTGTTGGGGGGAAGGGGGGGATGGAGGTGAAGTAGAAGAAATGGAGGGGGACGAAAGGAGGGAAGGGTTCCAGGAGGAGGGAAGAGATAAACAAGTCCTAGAGAATAAAGCTCACATGGGCAAACGACCTCATTAGCCACCCTCCCAGTCCGATCGCTCGGACCTCCCTTCGCGAAAACATCCAGGATAATCACCCACATAACACCTCACGCCAACGCATCCAAGAGGATATCCACTGAGGAAAACCAGGACGACCTCCCTTCTCTAAGGTATTACATGACTCCCGGCTTCGTCCTTCTACCGAGCTCCAACTTAACCCATCCCCAAAATCCCAACCCCCGTCTCGTATCATACTCGAACGCCAACCCCATATTCAAACATCTCAATCATACCAACCTCCAACTCAATCATCCCAACTCCTCATCCACACCACCTCCAACCCAGGCTGTTGGCTTTGGGTCTGAAGTGATTCAACTTTCAAATCTCCAGTCCTCCCCCCCCATCTTTTAGACAACGCCTTTACCTCTGCCTCCATCACCAAGTTCGCTTCGTGTCCTACCTATCTCGTGTCCAAATTCGACGCAGCTCCGTCAAACCTGGCGTCGTCACGCCAATATTGCATTGCTCCCCTTACTCGGGACTCGCTTCGCCATGGAGGATTGAGAATGTGATGGCCTCGGTCCCAGAGCTTTGAGGGATGGTTTGGTTGGAAGTTCGGTAGTCTCGAAGGTGAGAATTTCTTTTCAGTTCAACACTCGTCACGTTTCTAACATCTTCTAGGGCAATGATTGGTAATCGGCGAACGGTCGTCGTTAGCGTTGTAAACGAAGGCGGATATTTGGATATAACTCCCGTCTTCAGGGAAGGGTCATCGATACTGGCGTCGAGCTGATGACACGACACTTGCGCTGGGCAGAGGATTACCGTCGCCCGGCTGTGTAGGGTGACCGGTTGGAGGGTAGGTCGATGTCATCGCCAAGCCGATTGCTCTCGTATACACGTCTAATTTCTTCTTCACGCTCGCATAGTCGAAAACTCAAGTTCACTCAGACGCAAAAGTCAGTTACATTATGGTTATGGGAAAAGATCATAGCAGCCTCGACCACAATGGTATGTACGGATTAATAAAATTCCAAGTTCCCGAACTGACTGATGGTCGGAGTGGATAGGTAGTTCGTCCCCGTCCAGTCACGACATTTTGGTTTCAGCCGTCTCTGTGCCGACTCCTCCAAGATATCCTCAACAAGCTGTACCTCATCCATAACCGCGGCCCCTCTCCCCTGTATAATCTTCACCATCGCGTCCTTCGATATGATATAAACTCTCTTTGGAGGGAGCCCAGCTTTCTCCAAGTTGGCCTTTACGCTCTCCCGAGTTTCAGCGATGAACCTTGCCCGCGCCACTGGGAACATCTCAGCTCGTTGCGTCCCGTCATCCATCTCGAAATCATAACCCATATCCTCCATGATATTGGATATATGCTGATTGGCTTTGGATCGAACGATATACGAAGGGATATTGAACCGTTTGCAGTTCTCGAGTATAGCGATATCCGTAGCGAAGAAACGGTTGTCGATTAGGACGATGATACAATCGAAGACGAAGAGGCCTTGCGCGACGAAGTATTGCCAATCGGGGATATCCAAAGTACCTGCACCGGGTATATCGTACCAGATGAATGGATTCTTGGGATTAGGATCGGGATACCCTGTGACGTGTGAGGTGGTTTCGACCACTCCTGTGTTCGCAGTCCCAGAGTCCTTGTTGGTCAAGCCATGAAAGGCATTGATCAAGGAGGATTTTCCACTACCAGCAACGCCAGCAATCGCAAAGTGGAATTTCCCTTCGGTATAACCAAATCGCATCTTGGCGTCCTCGATTTCCTCCAATGGGGGCCATACAACTGGTCGATCACCTCGCATCCACTTGGTCTCGACTTCATCTGCTCTGGCGATCTGCACATGGAGGTTCTCCAACGCCTCCTGATGAGCAATGTTCGCGACCTCCGCCTGTCTCTCAGCCTCATCTTTCGCCTCCTGTAGCTCCCTCTTGTCATCGTCGGCCTTCCTCCTGTCTTCTTCAATTCGCCGTAGAGCCTCTTCTACAAACTGCCTAGCTTCATTCAACTTCCGCTCCGCCTCGTCATAACGTCTCGTCGCTTCGTCTACCATCTTCTGGGCATTCCTCATTGGGTCTTCCGCCTCCACCCTATGTCCCTCGACCAATTCCATATTTTCCGGTACTTCCTGCGTCTTCTTTCTGACTTGTGAAGCAGATTCCTCAAGCTTTTGAATTGTTTGGTTCGGAACGATATCCGAGCCTCTGAGCTGGCGAACGATAGAACTGACGACGCCGCCCATTTGAGGATATACGAGGAGATGTCGTCGAGTTGTGTGAGGAGGGTTTCGAAACTGGTGGACGAGATATAATAGGTAAGTGACATTGTGCTGTCGAGTGGCAGACGAAGAGCTTACCTCAAAAGATGAACGGTCCCGTTCCAGTTGTTAATGCTGTCGATTGGGTGCCAGCCTGAGTAAATCCAGTCGCATATGTGCACAGGCGTCTGTCCGGTACTTCAACTCAGGTTTGCAGCGCGTCCTCGACTTGCGGGTTCTGTCCATCAGACATAGAAGATCATTCGTAATACCCGGATTTTTCTCTCTGCAGGACTATCACAACAGGTGTGGCATCGATAGGCGCCAGGACATGTCGTATCCACACCTCATGAGCATGGGAGGACTTCGTCAGATTAACATCCGCCTGAGCTGTGAAATGATCGACGATAACGCTTCGTGGTTGGTGTGCGTTACGCTTCACCAGTTGTTTTGCTTGTGGAACAGAGGGGTCAGGGGCCCTTTGAGCCACACCCCATTGGTAGGAGACGTACAACCTCGAAGGTTCGTGCAATCGATTCGACGAGGAATCCGAGACCTATCCACGATACGGCTCAACCGCAGAAACGCGTATGTGCGTGTTGTACGGCCGGCGGGCACTCTTGGGAACGTGACCGGCTTCGAGGTAGGGTTGGCCACGAAGAAGAAACGAATGACGATATGACAGGAATAGTTTTGATGTGTATATTCATGACCTCCGCCTCGTCAGGCCCCGTCGACTAACAGAATGACTTGCGAAAAGACTGCGGTAAGCTTATGTGTGGATCGTCCCTGGGGTCGCGAGGGGGGTGGGCTCGGGTACTGGAGACGTCCGCGGACCTGCGGTAGTCTCCTGGAGACCAACTCGAGGACCTTGTGTTTCCCAACATTGCGACCCCACGCCATCAGTATTCCATTGTCCAGTAATCCACAGGTTTGCGTTTGCATCGAGTCTGCGTTTGCTTGTTTCCATGATCATCGATGGCAACTCATTTAGCAGCTGTTTGACCGTTCGATATGTGCGTGGTGAGATTCCCACCTCACAGCTAACAATAGCCACAAAAGTTCGTCAAACTTTCCTGATTCATCTCACAGACCAGTTGGTCTTACCTCTTCGACAGTGCTGGCACCGTATTCGCAGTCCTTTGAAGGCGTCACATAATGTCTTATACCAACTCGTATACCCCCACCAGAGACCTAGCTATCCCACCGACCTATGGACTAGATCCCTACGACATCAACTTTGTTTTCCCTCTCCCTCACACCCTATTCGAAAACTCCCTCATCAAACTCACTCCGTTCATTCCGCGCATACACGCAGAACCCTACCTCTCTCAGATAACCAAATACCCCGAAATCTATCGATATTACCCATATCAGCAATTTACACTTGACGAGTTCTTACCGTGGGTCGAAGGGTTCATCAGGAGGGATAAAGGCAACATCATGTTTGCTATCATTGATAAGACGAGGGAGGGAGAGGAAGGAGCGTTAGCGGGGACGATCGGTCTCTTCAAAACCTCCGCCGAACATCTAACGACAGAAATCGCAACTCTGATCATCTTCCCTCCTTTCCAACGTACACACATCACATCACAAGCTACCTCTCTCCTCTTACGATGGGCTCTCGACCTCCCTTCGGATTCACCGCCCGGGCTTGGATTGAGAAGGGTGCAGTGGTCTACGCATCCTGGGAATCTGGCTTCGAGAAGGGCGGCGGAGAGGTTGGGGATGAAGCTGGAGGGGCTTTCGAGGTGGACTTTTGCGTTGCCTATAGGTGCGGAGGAGGGGAAGAAGTCGAGGGAGGGTGATCCGGCGGAAGTGAGGCCTGGGAGGGATAATGTTTTGTATGCGATCTGTTGGGATGATTGGGAGGGTGGGGTGAGGGAGGTGGTGAGAGGGATGTTGATACCGAATTGATACTCGATTCGTCAACAAGATATGTTGCAATTTCGTTAAAATATCGGAGACGATGTCGGAGTAGCGCGAGTCTGCCACCGTTCAAGATCGTACCATAACCACCGCTGAGCCTCTTGTCCGCTCGTTTTCATTCAAAGTGTCTCTTAATCATCCTCTCAATCATCCTTCCTTGGGAAACGACGATCTTCGTCCCAGGCAAGATGGATGAGATGGAGGACTGGGTTCATGCATGGCGGTTCAGGTTTGGTGGGATAAAGTGAGTTGCCCTCTGATCTCCTCTTCCTCCGCCTTACCGTCCATAGTCAAATTACTCTAGAGCCTTGTCACCTTCAACTAGGAACCAACCCTTTAACGAGTGGAACGAGCCAAAATGCTCCTCAACTACTTCAAGCTCTCGCTCTCCTGTTCTCGGATGGTGAACCTCAATTCATAATCGATCCGCAGTTGGTCGTAGCCATAGATCCAACTTTGATGGATTTGGAGGGTGGCCTACAATCGCTGGTAGACTTCGATGGGTCACAAGTAAGCCAGACGGGATGAGACGCGTACACACACGCGCAGTTATCACTGGCGTTACTTTCGTATCTACCTCCGACCCGTTGACCTTCAGCGTGGATATTTGACCTCTAAGACGGAGGACACGACGGTTGGGATTGTGCAACGCCCTTGTGTTTGGGTGAGTGGTTGACTGTTATCATCTCGCCTTCCTTCTTCAGCTTACCGTTTGTGGGTCAGATAACTTTGGACCTTGTCACCACCCCACCGCTAGTCGATCCACCTCGAACTCGATGATCCCGATTCGCATGGCTCGCGTTATCAGAATGGTTTGAAAGCTGCGTAAATCCCTCAGGTGCTTGATCTCCGTTTTCTAGGCGAGCCAATATGGTGAACCCTTGTTTATGGATCCAGTCCCACCCCACCCGGTACCCTTGTGATGTTCGTTTGAATGTTCCACGGTGTGTGTGGGCCCTTTAGACGCTACACGTTTTCTTCTTCTGGAACTCAGGAAAGGAACGGTACGATGACGTTCAATCGCAAAGGAGCGGACCATCGTCTTCTAACCCGTCAGTTTGTCTCTCTTTTCTGATCCTCAGACCACTTGATGATCCCATAGAAGGTTTCATAGATCGACTCGCTGTCTTCCTGAGTATTGAAGAGTGCGGACGAGAGTAAATTTCGGCGAGTGCCGAAGGGATGTTAAGGGGTTGAGGCTGGGGGAATCGTGTGGAGAGGCACATGCACTCAGGGTTCCAATACAGCCATTGATTTCCAGTTGGCGCCGACAGGTATCCACCCCTGAGCCTCTTTTCAGTCTTCTATTTCCTTTCATTTCAAGCTTATCTCAACCACCCTTCCTTGAGAAGCAACGATCTTCGTCGCGGGCAAGGTGGGTGAGATGTAGGATTGGGTTCACGCATAGCAGTTGAGGTTCTAAAGTGAGTTTCCCTTCAATCTCCTCTTCCTCCGTCTTACTGTCTATGGTCAAATTACTCTGGACCCTCCTCACCTCCACCACTCCACGATGTCGCCTCGAGCACGAGCATGCAATACATGATCTCCACTTCGACTAGTGAGGTCGATATGCCCCCGAACGCTCGATCTCCTATTTTCTATCCGTAGCCAACACGATACTCCCTCATTTTCGACGTCTATGCATCGAATCCCATCCGATCGTAGATGGAGCAATCATGTCTTCCAAACCGCTTTTTTCCCGACCTCAGATTACTGATGATTCGCTCAAGATCGCTTGGGTAAGGTTTCATATCTTAAGCTCGTTTGGACTCCGAGCGAAGAGTGCGGAGCGAGGCTGGGGCATCGTGGAGGGACGCACATGCGCTCAGGGTTCCAATAGAGTCAGTGATTTCTAGTCGGCTCGACAACGGTGACAAACTCTCGATGCATGGGCGCGTGTTCATTTCCCCTAATCATCGCTTTCCTTCTATTTCCTGCTCGCTGATGCAATTTTCAATGGATTAACGTATAAAAGCACAACGTCGTGCATTACTCCTTCGACACCACATCTACAGCATCCATGGCCTCAGAATTTCCTGTCCTCAACGCCTTGCTCGCTGACAACGAAAAATGGGCGACGGGAGTCGAAAACGCCGATCCCAATTTCTTTCCTACGTCAGCTAAGGGCCCCCAACGTCCCGGGGTAAGTCAAGTCTGAAATTATAGATGATCGCTCAACATTAACTTATCGCCCGTCTTTGAACTCCACTGATCAGGTTCTGTGGATCGGTTGCGCTGATTCGAGAGTGCCTGAATCCGTCATTACAGAGAGCCAGCCGGGGCGAATCTTCGTCCATCGCAACATCGCAAAGTGTGTTTCATAATGATCATCTGAAGGTCGACTAAGAGGTTGACCCCACTCTCCTTCGTTCTTCAATCAATCAGCCAGTTTGGTGATCTGAACTCAGAGTCCATCCTGACATTTGCAGTGGGGAGCCTACATGTTTCACATGGTGAGAGCTCGACTGTTTTTTGAAGTTGAAGGTCGACCTTCGCTGACAAATTACCATCAGTGATTGTCGTCGGTCACACCGAATGTGGAGGTGTAAGAGCTGCCCATAAAGCTGCTCAAGCCGGTGCTCCCCCGGCTGACGATCCAGTCAGCAAATGGATTCGACCTATCGTCGAGATCGCTTTATCGCTGCCGCCCAGTGCCGACCCGCAAGATATTAACCCACTCATCAGGGCGAACATCGGAGCTCAAGTGGAGAAAATCGTCAATACTGTGACGTTCCAGGATAAAAACCTACCAAGGTTCCATGTGCACGGATGGTTGTATGATCTTGGGACCGGTCGATTGAGAGATTTGAGCATGACGCAGCAATCTCTTGGTAAGGAAAGGCCTGAGTAGGAGAGGTGTTGAGAGGTCGTTATCGATGTTTGTACTACGTTCGAATCTCCAGTGTCCTTTCCATGCATTGGCTCGCCTGACATGTTGATCTGCTGTTGTAGTGATGCAATTCCCCTTACCTAACTGACGCCTTCCGGTTACGAGCAGTGATTCTTCATCGTGACTCACTCGCATATGACTCGGAATTCGCTGCCCTCACTGAGTTGACGCAGTGGAACCTAAATCCTCCTCGGACAGACCATTCCTGTGCCATGTCTTTCATCAATTCCTATAAACCAACCCTCGAAGTTATTGAACCGACGTATGGTGCGGACCCATATGACGTTAACTTCCTTTACCCACTACCACCCGTCCTCGAAACTGCCCTGGTCAAACTAACCCCATTCATCCCTCGCGTCCACGCCCAACGTTATCTCACCCAAACCTCCACAAACCCCGACCTCTTCCGTCATTTCGCTTTGCAGCACTCGACACTTGATGAATTCCTCCCCCGGGTAGAATCCTTCATAAGACGTGATCCAGGCATGATTGTATTCGCTATCGTCGACAAGACTAAACCGTCGGATGTGGAGGGGGAGGAAGGCGCGTTTGCAGGGACGACTGGGCTCATCAAGACATCTTCTGAGAATCTCACCACCGAAATCGGACCCGTCGTGACTTTCCCCGCCTTTCGTCGTACACACGTGACAACGCAAGCTTCAGCCCTCCTCCTCCGATGGGTCCTCGATCTCCCATCAGCTTCCCCACCCGGTTTGGGATTTCGACGTGTACAATGGACTGCTCATCCTGATAATGTTGGTTCGAGGAGATTGGCTGAGAAACTTGGGATGAATTTTGAAGGGCGCATGAGGTGGACTTTCGTATTTCAGGAGAATGAGGATGGGGAGATGGTGAGAGAGGGAAAGAAGGTTAGGAGAGGGGATCCGTTGGAGAAGAGGGAGGGGAGGGATAATGTGATGTATGCGGTTTGTTGGGATGATTGGGAGAATGGAAGTAGGGAACTTGTGATGGAATTACTAAACAGAACTGGCTAGTTGAACGCTTATTCGAAAACAAGAGTTTTGTTCCATCACTCCGTTTGAGAATACGTTCGGCGTTGCGTTAGCAGAGGGTGCCAAGACGAATGGTTGTGGGTGTGGGTCTCGGCCGTTCCACTGCACACGTGTCCTCCTCTCCGTCGAGTTTGCGTCAAGTTTGAGTCAAGTCAAGGTCGAGTCATTTTATTTCTTTCGCCATGATTGTTACAGGCTCGGAATTTACGGAACTCTGCATGTCGCATTGGAACTCATAAATCACTCGCGGAAGACCCTGCAGGATAAAAGGCTCGTGTACAGAAGTCACGTCGGAGCCCACACAGAGATGTCCTTCACAAACTCTTTCAGTCGCCCTGCTCCCGAGGTGACCATCGGGTTCACTTATGGTCCAGATCCCTACGACATCAACTTTGTCTTCCCTATACCGACTTCCGATCATCCAATACTCGAAACACCTCTCGTGAAGCTCACACCCTTTATTCCTCGCATCCACGCCGAAACTTACCTCACCCGAACCGCCGGCTATCCAGAGCTCTATCGCTACTACCCTTTTCAATTCTCTACTCTCGATGAGCTACTGCCATGGATTGAAGGTTTCATCAGACGTGACACAGGCTCGATCTTGTTTGCCATCATCGACAAGACGAAATCAGGAGATGTGGAAGGGGAGGAAGGAGCGTTGGCCGGGACGATAGGTTTACTCAAGACATCCCCAGAGAACCTTACAACTGAGATAGGAGGATTGGTCGTCTTCCCTCCATTCCAACGCACCCATGTGACAACACATGCGTCAGGCCTTCTTCTCCGATGGCTTCTCGATCTCCCATCGGCTTCACCACCAGGTCTTGGGTTACGACGCGTGCAATGGTCAGCGCATCCGGAAAACGTGGGGTCGAGGAGGGTGGCCGAGAGGTTGGGGATGAAGTTGGAAGGATGTATGAGGTGGATGTGGGCGTTGCGCGAGAGTGCGGAGGGAAAGAAAGGGAGGGAGGGAGACACGTTGAGAGGAAGGCCCGGGAGGGATAGCGTTCTATATGCCCTTTGTTGGGACGATTGGGAAGGCGGAGGTAGAGAAGTTGTGATGGGATTGTTGAAGCCTAGGATAGGATGATAAATAAGAGAGGGGATCGCGAACCACGTGCAGGTGGGCTTGCAGCGGTTTTAAATGTCCCTGCCACGAGATCGTTTGGACGTGGAGGATAGGTAGAGATCAGCTTCTGTGCAAGAAGGATACTTAATCTTGGGGGAAACAGGATGGGAGGGTAACCATGCCTTTACACGCTATTGGGTGGCGCCCAAGTCCTGGCCGCCAATAATGAATTATCCACCATATAGAGTCAGAATTGTGGCTGGGTGGATATGACTGCCTCACCCAGCTACTTAAAGTCGCAGGTTGGGAGTCCACCGACGTGTTCGGATAATGCTTGCCTCGAAGTTTCCGGCAGTGGTCGACGAGGCGAATGGAACTTGAAGAGTGAGACGGGCCGGTGGCAAGACTGCTATGTAATTAGCGAATTTCCTCGTCGGATACTGGGGACTCACAGAGAGTACTTGAAGGAGCCGAGGGGAGAACTAAGCAAGTAGGTCAGACAGCAGGCAGCTCATCAGGTTACTTCGGCACACGATGCCGTCCTGAAGCGCTTAGCGACTTTCCTACCCTGGGCGTCTACTTGACCCGTTCCGT
This sequence comes from Jaapia argillacea MUCL 33604, assembly GCA_000697665.1. NCBI lineage: Eukaryota > Fungi > Basidiomycota > Agaricomycetes > Jaapiales > Jaapiaceae > Jaapia > Jaapia argillacea. Next base: position 90,860 of record KL197763.1, on the reverse strand, counting down.
GTGCTTTCTTACCTCTCCAGCCCCTACGAAGATGGGACCCGGACCCAGTGCTGCTCGATCACTAGAAAAGCAATATGAGTGTCGATATCGCAGTCCTGGTGGACAGATCCATGCTTGGCGCACAAAGATCCAAAGACCTAAGTACAGTATTCACGCAAAGCAGACAATCATGGAGGCAGCAAAGAGATAGTTGACGAGATAGAAGGGTCCAGTGAGATTTGACCACGTGGTAGGTGCTCTAGTTCTCCGCTTCGTCTCAAGTGGCTGATATCGCTCATTCCCCCAGAAAGTCTGACTCGCTAGGGTTCTTGCTACGGACTGATCGCCACATAGCGATAGCAAATGGCATACCTCTACCGGGGCTTTGCGTGGCTCGCTTGTCTCCCCCATGGAGTTTCGCCACCAGTCTCCCGTCGTAGTCGTTTGCTACCCGGACACAACGAACCCAGCCCACGGACATCTTGCTCGCGCCCTTCGAGCTCAGTGAATTTCATCCTCCCGCACCATGGGCTGCTACGCCGTATATCACTCCACACACCCTTCTGACTATATCCCCCGTAGTATCACTGAGTTCTATATTATTATTGACGAGTTTTGATTGGGATTTTGTTAGCTATTTAACCACACTATGTAGCATGGATGGATAAAATGTATGCTACGGATTTGGAGACATTGAATCAAATTTCAGCCTACTCGGGGACAGTACATTCATAGAAAAGTGAAAGATGACATTATGTAAGGATTCGTGGGGGGTGGATACTGCACAGTGTTACAAGTAACAGGTAGGGGGTAGAGTGAAGGGGCAAGGAGGTGGGAGAGATGGAAAGAGATGGGGGGAGGGGTAGGCAGATGGGAAGAACCCAAGGAGGAGGTAAAGAAGGGGGGGGAAGAGGCAGGATAGGGGGTGGGATGGTAGGTGGCCTGGAAGAGAGATGTAGTCAACATGACTCCAAGTGGAGAGGTGATTAATGTACGGGAAAGGGAGGAGATGCCAAGAATTCAAACGAGGGGAGGACGACTCACCTCCACCAGTTGTGACACAACGCTATCCCTGTCGTATCCCGCAGATAGATGGGTACCGTGGTTCATACGCCTCTCTTCTTCTCGCAGGTAGGGACCGAGGGAGCGATGGGTGAGGGAGGTGGGTCGTCGCAGCTGAAAGCGGTCATATCCAGAAACCTGCTGGATCGCAGGTGAGAGAATGAGGAGCGGAAACGACAACGGCTGTCGCTTTCCGCTCCTGGCAGCGCCATGGGTTGGAGGAAAGGAGGAACTTACGATGGAGGGCGTCGTCGTGGGGAGAGGAAGAGTGATACGTGAAAGGTCACGCGTGTTGATGACTTCGTAGTCACTACGTATCAGCTTGTGAACTTCGAAGTTTATCCGTAGCTTGAAGCTTTGGCCATTGAGCGTTAAGAGGTAGCAAATCGCTACCCCGCATGAGCTGTGGCAGATCGCCAGCTCAGCGCCATCCGTGGCGATTCGCCCTTTGCTACTTGCTACTTGCTACGTGGCAACTCTCCACGTAGCAAGCTTCCCCGCGGGTCGTATGTTCTCCATTCCCCGCCGTCTTGGTTCAAGCGGTCTTTTGGGTCTTCCACAAACTAGTACTGCCACGAAAAAAATCGACTTGCAGATCTTGGTACACACGAAGATTTTCTTCCTGTTCATCTTTTTGGCAGAAGCGATTCAAGAAGCCTAGTTCGAGGCTGAGAAGCATTTGGGAGAACTGCAATCAACGGAACCGATGATCAAACCAGCGTAAGTATGCAATATTCTTTCATTACTTCCCATGCTAATCGTCAGCGTGAGGAAGCGAAGCGCACGTGTCACCTGTCTCGGGACCTTGTCGAGGACTGAACCATTCCTATTGGACTTCGGCATTTTACCCATTGGTTCATCGCTCCGACAATCGCTCTACTGATTCCCGACCTATCAATCCGCGTGTGATCCAAATGTGGGGGAGCGTTGGCCGGAGAAACATGCTTCTTCAGATGTCACGTTGATGGGCCATTTGGTAACGGAAGCTGCTCTCTGCGACTTTCTCTTTTGTTTTCACCAGGTACGGTGCCAATGATGCAACTCGAAAGTCGAAGTGGCGCGGTGACCTCTGCGGCTTATGTCTCCTACTTATCCGCGTCCTATCCGGGAGCTTGGGGCTGATACCGCCTTGATTTTCTACCTGCTCCCGTCTGCCATAGCTGTCCAGTGTCCAAACAGTTTCGCGCCACGGGGTAGGTATCCAAACGATCCGAAAGTGTTATCCGCTGATAAGATCGTTAGGTGGCTACATCTGGAGATGGGTGACTCGCCCCTGGTCTCAACTGCCCGCCATGGACTCACCATCAATTGTTGCACCGGTAAGAATGCCTGCGACTTACTCCGTCTGCTACAATCTTTGCCTTACTCCGTGTTTCAGTTGCCTCTTTGACGTTTCTTGTATGGGACATCGCTATCACACTGGACGAGGAAATCAGATATATCTGGTCGTTCGTCGTGATTTGTTTAGAAAACTATAATTTGTCTGACATGCTTCGGTGGAAGGCAACGAATAACGTCACCTACGAAACTCTTATTCCTTTTCACTAGGCACTTCTCTATCCTGCCTCAGATGTGAGTGCCCACCGATATTCGTCAGTATCGTTTTTCTTGATAAAATGTTAGTTTTGTATTCCTCAGGGCTATTGGAAGCCTGGGCGCCATACCGTCAAGCGAGCGCGTTTGCCGCTCATGGTTCACATTCCAATGCTTGGCTCTACAATTTCTTATCCTGACTGTGGAACTGATACTGATGCTGAGAGGTACCTCTTCCCCGCTTCGGCTGCCATGATTCACTCAGTTTCTTCCAACTCGTAGTCTACGCCCTCTACTGCGAAAGTCCTAGGATCCGTAGGCTGCTCATCGGCCTCGTCGCGACTGACCTGATTTTCATCGTGGGCTCCTCCTCTGCCGTGATCCCACGGATTCGCTTTTCGTCCGATTGCACGCCAATCGAGTCGCTCCTCGCCAGGGTATTTTTTCACCTCATGATGTGAGTCCGGTCCGTTTTTGTTTGATGAGTTGATGTTCACACACTCTCAGGTCTCTTGCATTGCTCATCCAGCTCGTTCTCTTGGTCTTGACAATAAGGCAGTCTATTCGCGGATTCAGGAGCAGAACTCCAATCATATATGTGATAATGCGAGACAGCTTGTGGGTATTTGGGATTGTAACTGGTGCGTTTTTTCTTCGGCTCTCCACGTCCCTGAGCTCACCGCAGTATCCATAGCCATGCTTCTCCTGAACGGCGTATGTTACTTTTTCTTTGGTCCAATATTCCAGTCGTTGGTGTTTACGTAGGTTTTCCAACCATTTTCATTATTCTACCTCATATAACAATGGCTGTTCAGTTGGTTCATGTCTATTTTGTCTTTCTCGGTGAGCGCGACCACGCTCCTACTCGTTTCTGGTCCTCCGTATTGACGCTGTGCTTCAGAGCTGCCGACTGGTCCTCAACTTAAGTCGCCTCGGAGCGAATGGGATGGGTACTAGCCGTGAGCACCCAGTACTAACGACGAATCTCGAGCACAATAAACTCGATGCCCTGGAGACAGCACTGAAATCTCGCTCTGACGTAAGATGCAACTCCTCTATGCTCATCGGATGACTGGATCGGCAAGAGTTGTGAATGTTGTGTAGTGAGTGATTGCCTCGCTTTTTTCATGTCGGATAGAATATGAACCGCTTCCCCTTGACAAGGATTAACGACAAGCTTCCGAGCCTATGCCCCTATCACAGAGGTCATCGCTATTCCGTCAAGTATAGTTCGGCTTATATTCGGGAGGGATATTGCCTCGTTGACAGCGCTACCGGTGCTCAGTGTTGCTCGCATCGTATTCACCTCGCCGGTGTCTGCGTTTGTCCATCCATGTCGGTTCGTTAAGCAGATGCATTCATGGATTACAAATCAGGCAAAAAACCCTCCCCAAATTCGGCCATTCCCTCTTGATCATCTTCTGTCGTTTCGCAAAAAACGATTACACAGATCTTCGTTGGGTCGTAATCTACCGTAACACGCCCAGTGTGTTTCACCACGGTACGGAGGGCTGTTGTGAAGAAGGGTTAATTGGTGTGGCTCAGGGTCATCTGGGAAGTTCCGAATCGATGTTGATACGCGCGGGGAGTTCATACAATTCCATCGCCCCGTTGTCGAGATTGGTGGTGAGCAAGTCTTCTGGGTCAGCAGTCGCTGCACATGCAGCAGCACCCATCCTGTATAGGTTGAGCACCAGCCGGCTTGCCTACCACCAGACGAGTGGTCATCAGACTGCTGAGTCGGGAGATCGAAATGTGCTCACACAGAATGACAATACGGTCATGAACCAGCTGAGCAATAAATAAGCGGAAGGCCCTTGAAGAGTTGTTGGGAAGGCATACGTATATATGAATGAATGGAAGAGCACACTTATAACCATGTAGAAGGCTGCGTTGAAAAGTAGCATCACTGTTACCGGGTGAGAACGTCAGTCGCGTTGAGCAACGTATGAGCGTACCTGAGACGAGAGCGAATGCCCATAACCCATCACGAGTCACAACCGCAATAATCTTTACCCTTCTATCTCTTCTCCATAAGGTCGAAAGGCCCTTTCCGAGTGTCAGCGCCAATAAGGACGTCTGGACGAGTAGATTTGAGGCACTTCCACGGAGGTCAGAGCGCCCATCGAACGATTTGGGAGGGAGACCTCACTCACGTCATAATGTGTAAGAATGCTAAACTGTTGGAATCAAATCCAGGCAACCCAATCGGCAGGAATTGAAGTCGTGGGATGAGGATAGAAAATGCCGGGATCACAAGGAGGGCCTCGATAATTGCAATCCCTACTAGAAGTCGGAAAATCAAACGACTCCTACGATACAGCGCATAAACTGCTTGGTGAGTTGAACAAACGTGAATGATAAGGTGCGGTGAATCAATATCGCATACCTCTCATGGCCAAGAGCGTTTCAACAGAGGCGATCAAGCACTGCGTCGACCCGCTTTGGAAAAAGAACCAGAGTCTGGAGACCCGTTGGCTCGCCAGAGAGCCCAACAAATCGAGAGATCGGCAATAGAAAAATCTGCATACGATCAGCCACATAAGAGAACAGGAGGCGAGATGGGCAGACGAACATCTGCATGACAACGGATGAATATCTCGCGAAGAGGAAGAGCCACTTCGTCGGCGACATGCAAGGTTGTCTAGTGTGTGGGGTAGTCAGGGAAGTCAATTATCGGTAGGAAGTTAGGAATTACTTACTGCCAGATGAACTCAACTTCTTCGTCCAAAGTGATGACAATATCCCATACTAAGAAAACTATTGACGAGACTAGCAGGAATGTTAGCGGATATTTTATTCATTTGTCGAATGACACTCACCTGCACTGTAGTTCACCGACACAGGCTGGCTGGCCATTCTCACCACTCACTGCGAAGACGGTATCTCAATCAGGGACCAAGGCAAGGAGATTTAATAGCAAATTCGTGGCGTACATTGGGGAGAAATTGAACGGTCCATTGCGATCAGCGTACGACTCCGTGATAAGGAGCCGGGGGCAGACACGTGTCAGAGACCAGAGTAAGGACGGTGGAAGAAACGCCAGCCGTCAAAGCTAGGACCGAAGATGGGGGGTAAGTCACGTAAGTGGTATCCGACACCGCGACTAGGTGATCTGAAAGCATGAGAAGCATTGGCTCGCGGCAAAGATTTGTTCGTCCCACAGATTGGTGGCCGATTGGCTTGTGCCTGGGGAGTGGATCAGGTTATCAGATAACAACTTGCTGCCGCAGTCTTGTGGAAGAAAGGATCATGGAAATATGGATGCGTATACCTTAGAGTTCACCGATTCGGAGGTCTGTACAGTTTCTACATGATCCGTTCCCGAGGAAAGAGGAATTTGGCGAAGCACCGGCGGTTGTTTGCATGCGCAGGGTTGAAGATGCGGAGTACGTCGTTTCGGATGGACGTACACAGATTATCAGATAGTCACTGATAGGCTCTAGCGATTCCAACCTGCATATCGAATATTGAATGCATGGCATCGTGTCGTCGGACCCGTGTTAAACTTGTCGATACATGGATATCGATTCTCATGAGAATACGAGTAGTATTAGCATGAGAAGAACCCGTAGATAGTGACGTTGACTCTATCCTTGTTCCTGGATTCGAGTGCGGGATGCCGTCAAGGATGGAACGTTGAAAGTCCCAAAACCTAAGAAGCTCGATGCTGATGGAGGTAGTGAAAAGTAGCGATGCTATTTCCGTACAGTCAAGTCCACATGGTATGGTACAGACGTCGGTATGTTACGAAGGTCATCGAGCGGTGTTAATCATCCCTTAAATCAGTGGGAATATCGAGTTCTGTCCTAACGTCTTTCGCTTCCATGCGTCCTCGCTCAACAAGACATGGACCCCGAGATACTCCGCTCTAGTCTCATTCTCGTCTGCCTCCCCTGAACTGGGGGAAACAAACATATCAGTCACTATATTCGTTTCGAGGACTTCTGTCAGGACACTGACCTAGTTGCATCGCCTTCCCCACGATCAACCCTTAGAGAGGCGTTTGCTTTCGTTCTTCGTTTATGATGAGCCGGTGGGACTGATAACGGCTGGAATGAGGGTGGGGGCGAAGATCGACGAGGAGACTCGTCGCCAGTTGAGGCTCCAAGGAAACTCCTTGTCTTTGTCGACGTCGAGAGTTCAATGTGTGGTTGAGGGACGACGATTGGTTGTCCAATGTTGGCAGACGGCGGCCTACAACTCGGAGACTATTTTGCAACCCAATGTCGATCATGTGGTGCACATCACATGAGGGAATGTTCGCTAACGTACCTGCGGTGTCTGATCCAGCGCCTCTTCACTCGGTGGCTCTGTGGAGGCTTCGCTCGATTCACCCCTCGAATCTCCAACTCCAAACTCCTCGATCCGGATCCTCATTTCCTTATCCTCACCCACAGCACCCGCGATCACTCGCTTCGCATCGTTACTCTCCAACTGTGGCATTGTGTATTTCTCCTTCGGTCGAAATCGATTTCGGAGGGCGATTTTAATAGGAGCGAGAGTAGGGAAAGAGGCGAGTGCTTTGTAGGCTTGTCGGGGGATGCTGAGGTTGATTCGAAGCTTAAGCTCTATGACGGGGGAGGCAAGGGGCAGTCAGCTTTGGGTGATTTTCTGAAGAGGGTGGCAGTTTTATAGACAGTTCTGGAACAAAGCGGATCACGGTGGACCTGACGCTTTGTCGTGGCTTTGTGGCTTTGCAACCAGAGACAATGAGCCACCGGTCTGCTTGGGCCAAAGCCATTGGTGGGCTGTGTCGAAGAAGGGCCATGGCTACACGAGCCACACGTTTCCCATGGAGTGACATCGATCTTCTAAAACTCGACTGATTATCAGCAACTCTAAAAGGTAGAGTCCACAGAACAGTCCTTGCCGAATTCGCGAACTCGACCGTACACACACAAGCATCCACGAAAGAGGTTGGTGAACATCTCCACCATTCGTCGAGATGAAAGGAGAGCCGCCAATGTTTTGTAGTCGGAGGCGTCAGTTCCGAATCAGAGGGGCCAATCGTCGGGGTGAATAATCCATAACATTGGTATCATTCTGCAATGAGATCGCAATCCACATACTAAAGCATCAAGCTAACCTATCCAAAGTAACTGTAGATCAGATAAACTCCAAACGAGACCAGTCCCGCAACTCCCAATAGTATGATGATGGACACGATAGGCGGTAATCGACCCAGCCCGTCTGCAATGGACGAAAACCCCTTTGCGATGTAAGCCCCAAGCACGGCTGTCTGGAAGTACGCGGCCCAAGTTCCTACGCGAGAATACGACATCAGTGGTAACTTACTGCCGGGTCTCGAAGAAGCGGAAATGATCGACCGACCTCTGACAAGTTCCTCCAACCCGAGACCGATCATGTGGATGAACTCCTTCAAAACGAATGGGGCAAAGATGGATAAGACCACGATGATGCTTGATACGCCGACGAGGAAAGCCTTTTGTTGGTGTCGTGCGAGGTATTCGAGGGCTATTTCGCCCTTGTCTTTGAAGAAGAGCCACATGGGAGTGAACATGTCTGATAACATCCGGCGTGAACTTGAGATACAGCTTGAGATGCGCAGAGAACCTTACCTAGGTTGACTTCGTCGAACCAATTCTAGCCTGAAACGGAGGGAGAGTTGGTACATGGATATACCTTGGGGGAACATATCTGAAACGTACGGGAGGTTTTATCCAGCCAAATGGACTCGGATTTAGTCGAAGTAAAGCATAAAAATTTGACATATGGAGTTGACCTTCACCGCATTCCCTACGAGAGTTTATTACTCAGAAAGCAGAGGAGAACGGGCAGAAGGATCTCACATATTCCGACGAAAAAGGCGATGAATGCATTCCTTTTATAAACGGCAGCTTCGAGGAGATAGTCGCTCGTCGCCGAAGACGCATATGTAGAGACGAGGTCCAATTGAGTGGGTAGGATAGGCATCGTATCCAGGGATCAACAACGAATGTGTTGGAAACAAAAGACGATGCGAATCGCGGATTCCTCGTATAACCCCACGTTGTTAACGTTCAGCAGCAGCACCATTGCCTCAAGACAACTTGGACGTCCATCACGATGGTGCCACGTTGTCATAGGTTCTTGGTCGGAAATCGCGTGAATTGAGGGTGGTTTCTCTGGGACTGAAGTTCACTCACTTCATCGTTGGGTGTTCGCGGTGTACATTCGATGTAGAGTCGTTGCGGTCGTCCAGTCGCACACCGGGTAGTGGGACGTTCAGAGGGTTGGCACGTTTCCGTGATTGTCGACAATTTATTATGGTGACGCCGCAAAGGGCCGAGGAACTTTTAGAGCCTCAAAAATGTAGAGTTGAACTTTCACAGCCAGGACGAAGTTCGTCGGGAGGAGCGCTCTCGGAGCGTCGATGCTGTCGGGATTGAGTAAAGAATGGCCGGCTATTCCCGAACAGGCTTGTCCTCAACGACCACTGTGACCTCGTCCTTAAAGTTACCAATTTTCTTGACTCTACGATCGCGCTCCATAGTACTTGCAACTCCAACTTGACTATTGGACGGAATGTTTGTAGCTCGAGACGTCATCCTCCTTGCTGGCTTCTGCCCAATAACTTCCGAATGTCTCGCCACCAATGCCTAAAATTCCTGCTCGTTTGCTGCTCTCGCCCTGCAGAAATCGGAACTACGGCCGTCCGATTCTGAGGCACTTTCACTCCCCTATTATCTTCATATTAAGGCTCATCCGGTCAGTGCATCCTTGGCCTCGCGAGTCATTTCTCCCGTGGCGAGAATTGGTTTTGTCTCTCTTAGGGTGTTGCAGTGCCTCCCTCGAGGCTCACAACCAAGCTGTACACACGAAATAGTGTGCATTGTGGCTCCCAGCTTGCTTTGATCTGTCACAATCACGGTCAGTTTAAAAGCGACTGTTCTGTGGGAAGAATCCGCCATCACCCTCTTCCACCAACTTCAATGGCTCTCATCTACTCTCCCGACTCGCCTATGTCTCGTATTACCATCTCTTCGCTCCATCCTCGAAAGGGGGGAGGATCCAAGGGCAAGGGGTCTACATCCGGCTCGAAGGGCGGATCTACTCCAACTCGCAAAGGTGGATCATCCACCCGGCTAGGTTTCAGCTCAGGTGTTAGCGGCAAGACCATGTCGTCGTACTCTCCAGGTGGTGGTAAGCCATTCAAGTTAGGCTCCTCCTCGCCATTCAGTGGACGATTAGCTGGTGGCGGAACCAGAGTGGGTGCCAGATTGTATCTTGATTCATCCTTGGATTCTCAAACCATTGGTCTCATTCTCAGGCGCAAGTCTTCGGAAACTCGCGATATGGAAGCGGGTATCCGTATGGAGGTTCGGGTACTTACATCGATTACCGTCCCCTCCCCTACGTCTTTTACCCCGTACCAATCTACCCTGACTACTACGGATCGGACACGGTGAGCGCCACATTCAATATGCGGGATCTCCTCTGCTTACAGCCCATGTCGCTAACTCTAGTACGCACATTTCAATGATACTCAAAGGCCAGGGGGGAACGTCAGCGTGGTGATCCTTCAAGGAAACAATTTTCCTCATACCCCAGAAATCTATCGTGTTGTTGGTGATCGCTTCTCAGTCTCCGCTGTGTTGGACGCCGTGGTCATCGACTGCAGCGTACAAAACACGACTCTCATTTCCTTCGACCTTACGGCGAATTCGTACCCTGAACCCGAACAGATCATCCAATGGTACCGGGCCTCGACATTCGGACTCTCGTTGGACTCTTACAACAATTCCGCCTCCCTTCCCTCAAACATGCCCTCTTCAAATAACACCGCACCGCTGCCCCTCAGCGCCGATACGCCATTACCAAACGGGTTGAATATGACCTTCCTATCATGCTTGAATATGACAATCGGAGCTTCTATCCCCCTTGTGGACCCACCTCGCTCCTATCAATACAGGAGAGGGATCCTCATCGGCATTATCCTCGCAGCGATCGTAGGCTTCCTCTTTTTCGTCGGGGTTTTCATCCACCATCGACGCCAACGCCGGCTTCGAAATCTGGGCTTGGTTAAACCGCAGACGTCGAACACCGCTAAGACCGGTCCATGTGACCTGCCATGCGGTTTGATAGGTTTCTTCTGTTGTTAACATCCTATGATTACAAGTCAATTTCTATCTAAATCCTTGATCGCTGTGAGCCGCAAGGACTCGATCATTTACGTCTCTGTCGCCGGAACCTCTCAGCTCTTCAAGTGATCAGGTGAACGTGGCTACCGGTGATCTTGGTGAAGAGACATTGGTGTAAGAACTTGATCACACAATACTATATAATTTCGATTTCAGCTCACCTGGTCGAAAATCATCAAGTAGAGAAACTGCCAAAGACTGCAAACCCATTTACCCCACATGGTGCAACTCTACCTCAAACCAGCAACTCCCTCAAACCACCTCACAACACTTGCTACTTTCCGAACCACGACATCACTAACTCCCAATCTCAAATCCGGTCTGTACCTCTTGTGATCGTCTGGTTTGTATGGAAGGGTGCGGTAGCAGATTAAGGACTTGGAAGTGGGATGCGATGGGGACGCGATGAGGGAAGGCGTCGAGTTCGAACTTGTATCTGGATGGGAGGGCGTAGGAGTCGGCTTTTGGGGTTGGACATCTGAAGGTGATTCAAGTGGGGTTGGTTAGATATAGTAGATAACTCAGGGATTGAGGAAAGACGGACTTTCTAGCAGAACGACGTCCCCACGCTTCAGTCTCTCCGCACCATCCACATTCCCGCCCCAAACATCCGCGACCTCCCTCCATGCAACCACTTTCCCGATCACACCCTCCTCGTCTCCAACTATCATCTTCAACAAACTCACTTCCTTTCCCGCATCTTTACCGTTCTTGAGCGTGATTGTATCTGGGCCATCGATCTCGAGGATAGCTACCAGGATAGTTACTTTGCGGTTCACGCGATGAGGGTGGGGAAGGGAAATGGAAGAGAGAGGGGTAAGGGAATGGAGTGTGAAGTGGTACGAGGGGAATTGGGCTATGGAGCCGATGGGAGCGGAGGACGAGAAGGATGCATTCGTGTTATAGGAAAAAGAGTAGGAATACGAGAAGGAGTTATTCGCTTGGTTGTCGGGTTTTTGGCTGGGGAGAGGAGGGGAGAGGAAGGTGATATTTGGACGAGACTCCGAGTTGTCAAAGGACGATGTAGTAGTCAGATCTGGTTGAGGCGTTGGAGGCCATGAAATTAGGGTCGTTTGGTCTGCAGCCGCTGACACTCGTCAGTCGTCGTTTTCAGAAGTTGGGTAAACTCAGAGAGAGTATGAGCGACAAAACGAACATTAACCTGGTTTATCGATCCCTGCCCCGTTGCGTTCCTCATCGCCAAGGTCAAGCTCGGCTTCTTGTCCGTAAGCTCCACCACAATCGTCCTCTGCGTCGTCGTCGAATATAACCCCTTCGTATAGGGAAGATATCCTTCGACTAGTCTCTTCAAATGTCGTGGGTACAACGTACGAAATACCGGTTAGCGGAGGTTCCAGCAGGTGTGTGGACGGAGTTTCAGGAGATGACTGTCGTTGAGAGGGTGGAGAAGAGTATGTCTGCCACAGGTGAGAAGCTGGTGGATTTCTGAGGTCAGAGCTCGTTGGAGCACCAAGAAAGACACGGTAACGGGGAGACATAGAAAGCGACTAGCAGCAGGGTTGTGGATAACACTAGCGGACAGTCAATATTTGATCCTTCCTTTTCGAGCCGTCCATCATCGTGGATACCTGTTTGTCTTGGAAAGGGGCTATCGAAGCCCAGATTTATACACTGCTTTGGGGTACCACCATATATAATATTTGACAGCCTCATCGTATGTATTGCCAGCTTGCTCGCACTCTTCATACATTCCTCTATGGACCGAATACATAGTGACCGTATTCTGTAGGGAAATCTGCGACGAGCTTTGTTCCCCCATCTATCGAGGATTCAGGTATGCATGGGACAGTTGGGGGACAACAGAAGTTGCAGGCGCCACCAAACTAGAGTAGAAGGAATAAGTTAGATCATCCAGCTTGACAAAAAACAGTCCTCGTCATACGGTTGCTCAGCCAAAGTCAATCTCTCGAGAAGATCTCCCTCCACACGCTTGAAGGTTCGTAAGAAATCTGTCACAGAGGCCCACGCAAGCTTTTCACGTTCGTTCCTGCTAGAATGGCCCATCCCAAACTCGGAAACAAATGGAAAAAGCCATTTGAGCAGATATACAAAGTCGATTGGGGATCCAAGGTCTCCTACGGGATAGAATTCGAGCTGTCGTAGATTGTGAGACAACCACGGGACTTCTTCGGGTCGGGGAAAATCCGCGACGCAAAGAGGTAACGTGATAGATTGGAGGTAAGGACAGTGTACTGCAAAGGAGGCGAGAGTGTGGAATGTCGGTGCGAGATTGGGTGGTTGAGCTGGCCGTGACAGATCGAGATGGCACGTAACCTCGGCCAAGCCTTCGCAACGGCTTCACAAAGGTCGTCGATCGTTGATAAGAACGACTTTCGGTTTTCCCTGCGAACAATCAACGAAAAAGATTCCAGGTTATCGATAGTTAGGAGCGGTGTGAGAAGTGGTGATGTCGGCGCTGACGAATGGTCGTCAAGCCCGGAAATTTTGCAATACAGGGTGACTTCACGCAACGAGAGCCCAAACCGAACACCGGCCTCAACGAAGCACGACTGAGTAACAGCCATGGTGGATGCTTCGAGGCCAAGTTCCAAGTTTGCCAGCCCTGGAGCATCTATAGCGTGCAACACGCGAGTCACCTTTGACGTTTCCCCACTAATCTCGACCTTCTCGAGAGCCGGAAGCGTAAGCTCCGCGACGACCTCCTCGGACTTCAGGCCGTCGACATCAAAAGTGAGAGATGTGAGTCTGGTGAGGTATTGAAGACGAGAGAAGATGTTGTTTTCTCCGGCGAAGGGAAATGTTTCGAAAGGCAACGAACTTTCGTGAAATGATCGATGGACGACAAGCAGTTGCTCCACGGAAATTTTAACTCTAATTCCTCCAAGGCTTGACCGGGGAGGGAGCTGAGAGCACCGAGGAAAACCTCGACATGAGAGTGGAAAAACTCGAAGTCCTCCTGGCACCCCTCATCAGACATGACGAGTTTCTTGATTGATGGGGATAATAATCAAAGGCCACCGTGCGAGTGGCGAGGTATCTCGATATATATTCCGAGATCGCGTAATGAGGGAAAGAGGGCTTCCCCAGAGGCAAGTTGTTGGAGGCGAAGGGCAAGGGAAGCTTGAACAGCGGTGTCACTGAAAAGGAGCTCACGAACCCGTCTTGCGTACCGCTTGAATCTCGAAGTCTTCCTGCGGGATATCCTTTCGTAGGTACTAATAAACAACCATCAGGGTGCAGGAATGGGGATGAATCCGCCGAATGAATATCTTACAGAGTCTATCCTTATCCATCTCCACGGGCAAAATCTTCAAGAGGGGCATGATATAATCCAAGGAGTACCAGAGGGTACTGAGAGCCGGTTCCTCCCATGCCTTGCAACAACGAGAAGCGTGGGCGAGGGTCGAGTTGTCCTGGCCTCGAAAATTTTCGGAGAGTAGATCCGCGTTGTGTAGCACAGGATGGAACCGCACACTACCGAGAACAGCTGAATGTAACACGTAATGCACATAACACGATATGAACATTACGCGTCCAAGTCTCAGATGTGTGCCTTTTGCGACTTACCTGTACGAACCATTGCAGAACGATGCCACTTAGTGCCACCTCAGCGTGAAGTCAAGTCAAAAGAGGAAGGATCAGAACCACCTGTTGTACGGTCGCCTGATTCCCACGCCTCGTGAGTACGTCGCTATTTTGAATTCACCCAGAGGCGCATCGCTCTGCAATGGTTCACACAGGTAAGTCCCCAAAGGCACGAATCTGGGACTGGTATGCACAAATGCTAACGTCTCGTTACATGTATATGTTATACTTAGCTGTTCTCGGGAATATACCTTTTCATCCTGTGCTACACAACGCGGATCTACTCTCCGAAATTTTTCGAGGCCAGGATAACTCGACACTCGCCCGCTCTGCTCGTTGTTGCAAGGCATGGGAGGAACCAGTTCTCAGTGTTCTCTGGTATTCCTTGGGTTGTATCATACCCCTCTTGAAGATTTTGCCGGTGGAGGTGGATGAAACGGATGGACACTATGTAAGATATCCTCCAGGCAGATCTGCCTCCAATCCAACACGCTGATGACTGTTTCTCAGTATCTACGGAAGGACGTCTCAAAGGACGATCTCGCGAGATTCAAGCGGTATGCAAGGCTTGTTCGTCGGCTCCTCTTCAATGACACCGTGGTTCAAGCTTCCTTTGCCTTTCGTCTCCAGCAACTTGCCTCCGGGGAAGTCCTCTTCCCCTCATTACGTGACCTCCGAATATACATCGAAATACCTCGCCTCTCGCACGGTGCTCTTTTGTTCCTATCCCCATCGATCACGAAACTCCTCATATCTGATGAGGGGAGCCACGAGGGGGATGCAGAGCTTTTCGAGTCTCATGTCGAGGTGTTCCTCGACGCTCTCGGTGCCCTCCCTGGTCAAGCCTTGGAAGAATTAGTGTTTACATTCCCGTGCAACATCCGCTTGTCGTCCATCGATCATTTCACGAATCTTCGTTGCCTTTCGCTCCACACATTCCCCTTCTCTGGGGAAAAGAAGATCTTCTCTCGTCTTCAATACCTCACGAGACTCGTATCTCTCACGTTTGATACCGATGGCCTACAGTCCGAGGAGATCGTCCCAGAGATTTCCCTTGCGGCTCTCGAGAAGGTCAAGATTAGTGGGGAAACGTCAAATGTGACTCGGGTGTTGCACGCTATAGATGCCCCGAGGCTGGCAGACTTGGAACTTGACCTCGAAACTTCCACCATGGCTGTTACTCAGTCATGCTGCGTTGAGGCCAATGCTCGGTTTGGGCTCTCGTTGCGTGAAGTTACCTTATGTTGCCAAATTTCGGGACTTGACGACCATTCCTCGACGTCGACATCACCGCTTATCACACCGTTCCTAGCTATCGATAACCTGGAATCTTTTTCGTTGATTGTTCGCAAGGAAAACCGAAATTCGTCCTTGTCAACGATCGATGACCTTTGTGAAGCCGTTGTGAAGGCTTGGCCGAGGTTACGTGCCATCTCGATCGATCACGGCCACCTCAAACCCTCAAATCCCGCACCGACATTCCACTCCCTTATCTACTTTGCACTCCACTGCCCTTCACTCCAATCTCTCACCATACCTCTTTGCGTCTCGTATTTCCCCCAACCCGAAGAAGTCCCGTTGTTGTCGCACAATCTACGACAGTTCGAATTCTCTCCCGTTGGAGACCTTGAATACCTAGTCGAGTTTGCGTATCTGCTCAAACGGCTGTTTCCGTATACGGAGGTGTCATCCTACTAGGAGGAACGAATATGAAGAGAGTGTGCGGGCCTCTGTGACGACGTTCTTATAGACTCTTAAACGTGTGGAGGGGGGTCTTCTCGAGAGATTGACTTTGGCAGAGCTACAGTATGACGAGGACTTATTCCTTCGACTCTGGTTTGACAGTGGCAGGATCTTGTGTTGTCCCCCAACTATCTCATGCACGCCTGAATAGGCGGGGAAACAAACTCGTCGCATATTCCCCCACAAAACATAGTCACTACTAGACGGCGTCTATTATCTCAACCACTCGTCCCTTTTCCAGAATAAGTGAAGCCTGGCAAAGAGTGAAGCTAGTTCACCGAGTGACGACTCTCGAGATAATGGAGGGGAGATCCCACTGATCCTCTGAACTCTAGCAGACGTCCGAGGTCAGGGGCTATCCGAGCTATCCGAGCTATCATAGTGACTCCCAAGAATCACCTTCCAGCACATAGGGAGATATCAGTTGTGCAAATGGCATGGAGGCTCTTGTTGACAGAAACGAGAATAGCTCGCGATAGTCACCAGTCTCCCTGTCCGCAAGAGGGGCACCTGCAACTAACATGAATGCTCCATGACAACGGAGAGCGACAGCGCCAATTACACCACGGAATGCCGACGCGTAGCTGAAAGGCGTACAGGTCGAATCTCTATTTGTCTGAGGGCCGACATCGACATCAACAAGCACGTCGCAACGGCGGCGACGCATTTTATTGTCTACAAAGCCAGATCAGCATGCGAAAGGCAATAGAAGCGAAAGACTCCTCACAACACATTCATTGGACTACCACAGCGATTCGTGTTATGCCTGCGATACCAATCAACATGTTACACACGATTTGGACGATGAGGGAACGAACTCACCTCGACGGGCTTCACCTCGTCCAGGACCTTCTTTGTCGCCTCAACGATAACCTTCCACTCAACACCATGCAATCTCTCTTCAAACACCTCCAAACTGTCACCATCCCTAAAGTCTAGTTCACTCACAAGGACTGGTTCGCCCCGATCAACCTCCCTGATCACCCGATGAACCATCACCCCAGTCTTCGTAATCTCACCATTTTGCCAAGCAGCATAAGCACGTTCGATAGCATGGGTTCCGTCGAAAGTTCCTGGAAGAGCTGGATGGAGGTTGATCACGGGGATCGGTTTCCGTTCGGACTCTTCTCCGCCAGCCTCTGATGGGTGGTACATCTCATCCAGAAAACTCTCTCCGAGCACATGCATCCACCCGGCCAACACCACTAAATCTGGGTTCTCTTTGACCACGATCGCAGCAACCTCTTTATCATAATCATCTCTCGTCTTTCCAGGGTTCTTCTTCAAGTATGGCTGCAGAGCCAAGTACGCCGTTGGGATGGCAGGAGTCGCATTTTGGGCACGGGTAAGACCGTAAGCAGATTTTCGGTTTGAAAGAACGAGCGAGATGGTCGTTTGAGGAAGGGCAGGGGTGTTGAGTGCAGAGATCAATGCTTGCAAGTTGGTCCCTGGACTTTCGTGTAAGAATTGGCATTGCGTATAGTAAGATGTTGAGGCGAACCTGAGCCAGAAATAAGGACGACTAGTCGTCGGGGAGAGATACTCGCCATCAAGGCAATAAAAATACGAAAGCGTGAATGGGGAAGGAAAGGAAGATCTACGAACATGGATGACGCGGCAACGCGGTCCGGGTCGAAAACAATATGGCGATCGACCTTACGTCTGCCAGCCACGATCACCTGAATATCAATCGACCTGAGTTCGATAAATCATAGTCTACATGGCATTGAATGTTTTCACAGTGAAAAGGAGGCTGAGGCCAGTGGCAACCGACCATCTTCCGTTACCCAACCTCCCAGTCATTACCCCGAAGTTTGTCTTACTCGCACCCTCAGTTGATTCACGCTCTCGCCCATTCCCTCGTCCCTTCAGGCATGTTTTCGAAGCATAAAATTCTTACACAATCGATCCCCGCTTCATTCCTGTCGCTCCAGCTTCAACATTGGCCAAACACACCCTCACCACATCAACAAATTAACCCGAATGTCCATGGTCACTTCGCTCAGATAGATCTAAGCGGGGTCACCACGGACGAGAAATACCACGAGCCAGCAAATGCTGGCAAATCCAAGAACGACAACCAACGAGATATGGAGAGGTAAGCTCCCCAATGCTCCGATTGATTGTAAAATTGCGAAAAGGGACCCTTTAGCAATCAACCCTCCTAGTATGGTTGCTTGATAAAACGCGGCGAAGGACCCTGTAGCGAGAGATAAACCTAAGCTGAATATCCGCGTTTTTGAGTCGAATGGAACCAGCCTTTCACTATCCCCGCGGCGCCGAAACCGATCAACTGGATAATCCCCACCAAGAGGAATGGTGTCACGCATATCACTAGGACGACTAGGATCACGACCAAGAGAATAATGCCACACAGGATCAACATTTCCTTATTTTCCTGGATCCAATGGAGCACTACCTCTCCCTTATCCTTGATCCAGTCCCCGATTCGCCTGAAGACATCTATGGGTATCATATAATTGGTGAGTGAGAGATGGTACCGAAATGCGGACGAAAACCAACTGAGATCAAAGCCCGAGAAACATGACTGAACCATCGGATTTAGTGGGAGCGATATCTGTCGAGAGATAGAAATTACCTGTAACCAAAACCCTGCAGATCGTTCAGTGCTGTGGCACTGATGATTCACGGAGAAAGCTCACAGATACGTGCAAAGAAGCCAACGAACATATCCTTGCCGTCGCCAACAGGGTCTTCAACGAGGGAGGGGCTCATCACCTGAACCATATACGTGGAGACGAAATCGGGTAGCGCAGGCATATACATGCAAGAGTTAAGAGAAAGGTGTGAATGCGAACTTCAAGGACGGCAGCTCGGAAGCCTTATATCAGGAAAACGCTGTTGGCGCACAGCCAACGGCAAGCATCGATAAAACTAATCAATGCTGTCAGAAGAACAGCCCGGTTGTGGATTGATTCTGATATGGCACAAGGACCCCTTCAAGGCAGAGTATTTTGAACACTGGCGCCCAAAGTATTGAAATTCTGGACCCACAATGCGACCTCGTGTACCCTTGAGCGCTCAACTTTCACAGCAGGTTATCGAGTGAAGGCGCTGTGGCAACTTCTCCGCGCTGGGCGAAGCGCCCGACACAGCAAGACGACGTAAAGGTGGGGGGAATTATTAGAATCTCCGTGGAAAGTCACGATCCGGAATCATTCCCTTAGCCTAAATGAAGCAGACATGCAGAGTAAGAGTCTTGTTTCGTCTTCCCGGGATGAACACCTTGAGAATTGTATACACATCACCCGACAACCCAAGAAAGCAAGAACCCAAGCTCTTATCTATCAGACATCGGAGTGACCATAGGTCAAATAGACCAGGAACGAGAGCAGTCCCGCAACCGTGAGGATGACGACCAGCGATACGAGGGGTGGCAACTTCCCCAAAGCTCCAGCTGACTGCAGTGCAGCGAAAGAGCACCCTTTGGCAATATAACCGCCCAGTATCATCGCTTGATACAGCGCAGCCCATGAGCCTAAGAAAGATACGATTTCAACACGATGGTCAGATACCATCCTCCAAGTAATCGGGGAAAGAGCTCACCTTTCGCAACTCCCTTAGCGCCGAACCCGATCATACGTATGAACTCTACCAAGAGGAATGGTGCAACCATGGACAAGATCAAGATAAGCGCTGATACTCCTACAAGGATGGCGAGTTGTTGGTGTTGCTGGATGTATTCGAGGGTTATCTGGCCCTTGTCCTTGATGTAGTTCCATACGGGATTCAAGAAGTCTACGAATGTCCCATCAGATGGTAAGGAGAGTAAACGTGGCTGGGTTTCAGGCAAGCTCACCAAGATTGAGGTTTGCAAACCATGCCTAAGCTGAACTCGGGATAGGTAAGTCTGGTGAAAAATCTGAAGAGAGCTTTATGATGACACACACCATCCAATTAAACCCACCAAACGAACTTGAATTCAGCTAAGGTAAGGTATATGATTGAGAGATAGGTTTGACCTTCAGCACGAGCCCTGATATCGTTGGTCAGACTCGAACTCCCAAATAGACGCGCGGATCTTCAGCTTGAACAACCCACAGATTCGAATGAAGAAGTCAAGAATAGGGTTGCTCTTATCATCCGTAGGCGCCAGAAAGAAACCATTGCTGATCGTAGGAGCTACATATGTTGAGACGAAATCCAATGAAGGTTGTAGAGCAGGCATGATGGTGGGAGAAGAGAGACGCCAAATCACACGAGTCACACAGTCGTGAACGCCATGGTCGAAGGAAGGCAGCACTGAAAGGTAACGGAGTGGCCTGAGCGCTGAAGCGCTGAACACTCGCTCGTGTAGGGTATCCCGTTCGTTCAAGCAAGGTGCACAAATCAGTACTTGAACGTTGAGAACCTGCGATGGGCGCTGCTGTCGTCAACCAATGGCCACGTGGTCGACTCGCACGCACATCACATACTTACAAGTTGACAACCTCCTTCCGCACCGACGAAGGGTTATATGCTACACGTGAAAAATCAACAATTCCGAAATGACATCCATATGCCTTGATATGCAGGTATTGATACAATTGTGTGGAAGCACGACACATCCAAGAAAAAAACAAGCTCAGAGGTCTGCCAAGTCCCGTTCCAGGTCATCATCGTCCAACAGCCCGTCTGCGTAGAACTAGAGAAACCAACGAGATTCTCATTAGTTTATCTGAACCAGAGAAGAGAGGAGACGCACGTCAAGATCCATGGCGTCATCGACGACTACTGTGGATTTCTTCATAGCGGGAGGAGCAGCTATTGCGGGCATCGGTGCAGCTCCATTCCCAATCGTAACCGGTATACCACCCTTCTCCATCTGCTCTTCTAACTTCTTCCTATCCCCATCCCAATCCCTATCAGGCCGCACAGCCTCTCGAGTCCCAGCAACAGCTAAACCATCCGCACCATCATTCCCTTCATCTCCACTGTGTCCCTTCACATACGCCAACTCTACCTTTTGTTTGAAATGATGTCGAGCGCGGAGGAGGACTGAGAGGTATTGGATTAAGGGTTTGTTCTTGACTGGATTACCGTTTGCTGAACGCCAGTTGTTGCGTTCCCAACCTGGGAGCCAGGTATTGACACCTGGAGAAAGGTGGTGAGGGAGAAGATGATGGAGGGAGGGTATAAAGGAGTTACAGTTCATTGAGTACTGAGAGTCTGTCTTGATGAGAAGAGGGCGTGTGCCTATTGGGGTTGACTCAAGGACGCGAATGAGGGCCTGGCGACATCCTGGGTTAGCGCATAGGCGTTAAAGTTCAATATCCACCTACAATGAGTTCAGCCCGGTTATTGGTTTGATCACCAGGGCATCGTTCAGATATATTACTGCCACCGACGAATGGCAACGATTGAGCTCAAGAAACATGAAGATATTCAAGAGACCTCACGAAGGATGATCATGGCCCCACCACACTCCAATACCAGCCACCGCTCCCACCTTCCCGTTATTGCTACACGCTCCATCAGTGTATACAACGTCCCATTCTTCCAGACCGTCTATGGCGGTACGTGAAGGCCTCATCACGACCTGGTTGGCTTTCTCTCCTGTACTCACACTGGTTCGCGCAGAGTTAGGTTTCGAGGATGACGACGACGACTGAGCTATGATCGCGGTCGTTTTCGCCGCCGTTGAGACGGACGCGATAGATGAGCCATTTGCGTAGGCTTCTGCCTCTGCAGCGTTGGTGAACTTTTTGTATTTCGCTCCGCCGAATCCTGATACTTGTCGTTCACACTCAACCCTTGACTTCGAAATAAGCGATAAACAGATAGTTGGATGTCGTTAATAACTCACCAGCTATGGTAGACACCAGGGATTCTACCGATGTGAACAGCATAAAACCCGCCTTTTGATGGAGGTTTGGACATGGTGGTACAAGAACGAAGAAAGTAGACCGTATGTGTCTGAGGAGGCAGCCTCAGGAGGCGCAGTGGATTTAGGAGGGCCTTCACGGCGATAGACGAGATAGCAGGAATTCTCTAGCCTGGTGGAAGGAGCGTGTTCAGATTTGGCAGCGATGGAGGTTAGGGCTCCGTTTTTGGTAGGTGCGCTGCCGCTTTGGGATTTAGAGCGGAGTTCTAATCGCCACACCAGTTTTGAACTTGGGCCACAAAGCTTTTGGGTCCTTTCTCTCTCGCCACCAGTATTTTGAATCCTCCTCGTTAACGCACTCCGCAAAGCTAATTGGTTTGATTTTTCCGCTATCCTTGTACACGGCGGTATGTTGTGGCTAGTCGAAGACCCGTTATCGGCTGATATATTTCGCGATCGTCCTCTTCAGTCACGACGGTGCCAACCATGGTTTCTCACGCGGCCCTCCAAGCGCTCGATATACGCCACGAGATCTTCCAAGCATGTATATCTCGAAATGATGACGGGATGCTCGATGGGACGCGTACACTCGCAGTGGCCGCCCAATGCTGTAAATCAGGGCCTCCCCAGCAATAGACCCCCTATGGCGAGACCTGGACAGCCCTAAGCCTCTCTTCCGCACACTACCATCTTCCGAACTTGTCGACGGTGTTTTGGTACGATTTCTCTCTCATCTTTTCCTTGGTAGCAAGTGATGCTTGAATGCGCACCATAGTTCCTAAACCGCTCTCCTACCCATCAAGAAGTTGATCATTTGAAACAATATGCTGCACGCGTTCGTAGCATTGCCTTCGGCAGCGAAGACAATGATATCGACCCTTCATGGCTCTGTATATCACACCTTGTTGGGCCGGAGCCTTTGCTACCTCACCTTCGCCATCTAATCTGGATAAATGCCTCATCTGCACCAAGTGCATTCGTTCTCGTGTCACCAGCTCTCCGCCAAGTAAACTTCGTGGCAGATAATGATACCCGCCATGACCTCATTCAAGCGACGATCCTGTCACGTCTCGCCGGCGTTGCTCCCCGATTGGAAGCGCTGTCTGTCGATGGCATATCTCAGAGGTCTTTCAGATATATCCATGCCTTTCCCCTCCTTCAATCCCTTCACATCGATGACGTGGCAGCCGACGTTGACTACAGCGACCTATTGCAGCGTCTCCCGTTGTTAGAACAGCTGCGAAGGCTTTCCCTCGGTTTCAACACGGATGTCTCCTTCGGCGAGATGACGGTCACTTCGCTCCCAGTCTTGACGCACCTGATCATTACGGGAAAGATTAACAGCGGTTTATCTTTTCTCTCCAGGATATCATCTCCGTTCCTAGTTGCTATCACCCTTGACTTAGCAATTACTTCAGCACAAATTTTGGACCAAGACTTCCATTCGAGTATCGTGGCCTCGGTTACATGCGTCAACGCCACCTTCACATTCTTTGCCAATAGTTACCAGTTCATCACACCAGTCATCGCACCTCTACTGAAGATGACAGCCTTGGTGAATGTGAAGATACATTTTGATTCATATGACCACCGGTCCAACGAGAATGTCCTTTACTCGCCTAACGACGCGGCAGCAATCGCGACTGCGTGGCCACAATTAGAGACGCTGTATCTCCATGGCCTTTCTCCATACAGCGCACCGTCTTTTGATGCTTTGGTTTCGTTCACCCGCTGCACAAGACTTCTCGAATTGGGGACGATTATCAACATCCATTCTCTCCCTCCACTTTCGGACATTCCCATCACATGTCACCCCTTGTTGATCCTTGAATTGATGCCGGGTTCATGTGTCCGCGACCATCGACGAGTTGGATACCTTCTCAGTCGGCTCTTCCCGCGTCTGCAAGAGTTGGACTTTGACCCTGAGGCCGGCCTGGCTTTGAGGATGCAGTGGAAACCCGTTCATTGTGGCTTACGGGACTTATGGCTAGTGAGACGAGATGACCGGTTGAGGAAGACCAGGGGGGGGCATGAGAGTTCGGTCCTTCTATGCTAGACGTCTTCCTTATTCCTAACCAAGCCTTCAGTCAGACCTCGCCCCATTTGATTCGTCCTGACTACCTACACATCCAAGATTTATGATCAGTCTGCTCAAGTCTCGAGCATTGGAACCATGCCATTGCTTGGCTGCTTCGGATTACGCCACGGAGAATGGATTCCTCCATTTTCACAGTCGAAACAAGAACGAATCAATCGAGAAGTGTAACAAGATTTGAGACCATTTACGTGATGTAACGCTTCCCTATGTCAATTCTATCTGAGTTCGCTATACGGCACTGTCCTGAAGTGTCAGGTTTCGATCAGGCCAATCAAAACAATGGAGAGGACATACCTCTTGCATCTCTGCCTTCGCGCCCTCGTAATTCATCGACGGAGAGTCCGCAATTCAGCGTTGACTCTCGACCACGAGGCTCTGACCCCAGCTATATGACTTCGGCCAGCGTATATGACCTTCACATTGGCAAATATGCGATGGAGAAGGTCGACCATCCTCGTTAGATCACCGAGTTCCAATTCCGAGTCCGTACTCAAAAACTCCAGCTTGTGACCGAGCTCCGGAACTTCGTTTATCCCTGGTAGCCGTGATGTATCGAACGAAAGCCCCAATCGTTTCAACGAGGGGCAAAGGAGAGCGAAGGACACCAGGGATCCAAACGTGACTTGGGGCGCACAATTTCGACCCGGGTATGCGATGGTAATGTGTTCCAACTTTGGCCAGGAAGATGCCACAAGGTGACATTCATCTTCGGACAAGGACAGTCCAGGATAATCAAGCCTGGAGGCCATCGTGATGCTGAAAGCTGTGATCGTGGAGATTGATAGGAGCGGCTCAAATAGGTGGAAAGTACGGTCGTGAGTTACGTCGGTGGGGAGTGCCATGATATCCCAAAAGATAGAAACCTTCCTGAGGGAAAGTCCAAATCGCTGTGTCGCCACCTCTGAGAACCTCCGGCACTGCACACCTGGGCCAGAAGCACGGTACAGGGTCAACTCTGTTAACGCGGGTGATGTAAAAGTTTCCAACGCCCGGGTTGTCCTTTCCCCATCACCTTTCAATTTTAGGGTGACAAGGAAAGGGAGGAGTACGCGATGGATGGGTTCCGTGAGTCTGAGACCGTCAACGCATACGGTCAGGCTCGAGAGGTTGGGTAGGTCGACGACACGATGGAAGAATGTAGATGGGTCGAAAAAGTCAACGTCATCTATCACAAGCGTCTGAAGACTCCTGAGACCTGGAATCATTGACAGCGAGGAGCTCATCTTGACGCATGAATGTAGGGTGCGTATGTAGGGTGCTCGAGCCGAAAGCCCGCTAAGGAACACAGATAGTGTCTTGTCGAACGATGGTGATGGTGTTCGCCTGCGGTCGAAGATGCAAACCTCGTGGATCGACGAAGAGGCAAAGAGCAGCACACCGGCAATGTTTTGGGATAGTGGCATTTCCCACTTTAGAGCACGCAGAAGAGGAAGCAATGGCTTCCCTTGCGCTAGCTCAACCATGCGAGTGTAAAGGCTTGGATGAATGATGTGCTCGTCAAGCGCTAATGTCCGGACCCTCGTAGCGTATGGCTCAAGCGAATTCCACTCGTCGATTGAGATGTCCCGGTGGGGATGCTGTGCCGTGATTTCTCAGTTAACAGTAATTATCAATCAGAAGCTTGGAACGGAGCGTACGTAGACTCCATCGACAACTTCGACTGATCCCAAGAGGTTCAGAAGGGGAGAAACACTGTCCAAGTCTCTCCAGAGGATGTCGAGGGCTGAATGTCGCCACAAGCGACAACAGAGAGCTACAGAGAGGAGAGTGGATGCATATGATGATGAGAGGGCACAAGCCTCAAATATTCTTCGAAACAGGTCTGGATCATGCAAGACGGGGTGGTGCGCCATGATGGTCTGAAGGAAGCGGCCCTTGCCCAAAATGTCTGAGCAATGGACCCAACACCGTGGGAATTTTTCGAGGCATGACATCAAACCGTGTTGACAGAGTCACAGACTGGATATCGATGCGAACCACAAGTCGATGCAGTCGACTCCTCAATACATCAACTGAACGGAGCCGCTACTCCATCCAAGACAGTGTGCAAAGAGTTGAAAATCAGAGCTATCAGGGGACCATAGTCTCCGAACTTTCGAGCCTGTACAACCAACATTGAGACTGGTGAGCAACACCGGGTTCATGGATAAGAAACGACTCACTTCCGACAAGGCAGTAAAATATTCTACTCGAGCAGAGGATGGTATACAGAGGGGAGGTAGACCAGATTTGACGAGAGGGGCGGAAGCGAGAAGTCGGGAGATGCGTCCGTTCGCAACCTACGACCATGAATGGGTCACACAGACCAGATGAATGAGGTAAATGAAGTCACCTCAAAAGGGCAACATGAAGATAAGACCAAGAGGATCCAAGCGGAGACTGCGAAGGGGTTCCTCTGCCAGTTTGCGATCCATTGCTAAAAGGCAAGTGAAGGTCAGTCAGAGAAGGCTGATCGTCCAAGGGAGGGAATATCGCAGACCTGTGCCAAGGAAGTGATGTGTTCCAATTCCGAGTCTACATCTTCAAATGGACAATACTGTACAGCCTGTGGCCCCGTAAACTGAACGTTCTTCTGTGTAGTCGCCCGTGAAACCCCAATGTTCGCATAGGTGAGCCTGGTCGAGATATCACCTATGGACTCTCTAGATCTTCGGTCGTGAGAGGGAAGGATTCGACAGGAACGAGCACATGTCGTGTGAAGGTGTCGTACGAACTTGGCAGTTAGCTGCGACGGATCTTCTGCGATGTGATTAACCAGGTTGAGGGCCTGCATGAGCAACCGTCAATCGAATTTGAGAACATAGCGACTCGACTCGAACCTCATGGGTATCATTCAAGACGTCCGCCACCATCCCCGTATCATCTATGAGGCTCTCGCTACAGAGTTCAACCCCGTCTTGGTTGAATCCGTTAAGAAAGAGATGGGAGATGGACTGGTGCCAGGGAATCAGACAAATCGGTGCCCAGTCGGGGGTAGAAAACGTACGGAGCCACTTAGTGAGAAGAGCTGCTCCATCGTGCAATTCTCGATACTCGTAATTCTGACGAACCTCTCCTTAAATGCTGAACTTGCCGTTTCCCATCGTCGACGGAGGTCGTCCGTCCCTTGTGGAGGGAGGGGGATGATGGGAAATTTCCTTTCTCGTGTTGGTTTCCATGTCTCATGGAAGGTACCCAAAGACCAGAAGCCTCCTGAAAGTTGGTAATGAGCGGGGAAGGGAGCAAAAACGGGGAACAAGGACTTTGTCGCTCCGCAGACTCTCGACATCTCGTCTCAAAAGTTGAAATGAACTCGTCGAAGACGGAGTCATGACCATGCCCGATACATTCCTGCGCCTTTTCCGACGTGAACGGGGAACACCTCATTCGACACCATGTCGCTGAGATAAACAATGATACACACCTTCTTATAGAGCTCGAGAGCAGTGGCGACCGAGCCGAATGTAGCTCGCAGGTCGGCGACCCTCATCATAAAATACGGTGTTGGATATCTGGCAAGAAATTGCTCTTGCAACAACAGACTTGACCTCGTTGTGTCATCTGATTCGATACTGAAAGCCTGAGCAAACTGAACTGCGTCGCAGTCATCTTCAAAGAGAGGTCGGTCCTATCAAAGAGCATAACGATCTCGTCGATGGAGGAATGAGACAAAATTGGCATTGACAGGGAGACCAACATTGAGCTTCATGCAAGAGTGGGAAGAAAAGGTGAAGAGAACCATGGTCGAAATCTTTGGAGGATATCAATCAGTAATGATTCAGATAGTGGTGTGTCGGAGCAATGCAAGGAATTGGGGAAATCGCGCAAACCATGTGGACCAAATTTAGAAGTGGACACCACCCGGACACCGTGGCACCTTTTCAACTTGTCCCCGACGATATGCTTGCCATTCTACTCGTATCTGTCTAGCCTGGCCTGGTAAATAGCATCGTGACATCCTCGCCCTCTCAACGAGAACCACAACTTGGAAGACCAGCCAAGAAAATCTCTTCTTCAACCCTACTAGCACGTTGCGCGCAGCGAACTGGTACCATGGCCTTTCACCCCGTGTTACACAACCCAGACCTCCTACGACAGATATTCGACTTTCTCGAGCCACCAAACCCCTTTTTCATCGCGTATAAAACGTCCTCTACACCCTTGCATCCTCAGCGCGTTGCTGTCGGCTGTGGTATGAACCAGCTATCGATGTTCTCTGGCGTCGCGTAACCATCGATTGGATACTGAGGCTCCTCCCTGTTGAAAAAGTCGACAGATACTTCGTCAGTGACCCTTTTCAATCCCACTGGTAGTACATCATGGCCAACTCACATACATCACAGTGCCTA
This sequence comes from Jaapia argillacea MUCL 33604, assembly GCA_000697665.1. Classification (NCBI taxonomy): domain Eukaryota; kingdom Fungi; phylum Basidiomycota; class Agaricomycetes; order Jaapiales; family Jaapiaceae; genus Jaapia; species Jaapia argillacea. The sequence continues at coordinate 62,582 of KL197763.1, read as the reverse complement.
CGCCGAGAGATTACTAGACCTGAGTTCCGCAGGCTGAAGGAACACGCAAGACGAGTTCGTCAGTTAATTTTCCATGACAAGACGATCCACCCCGCCATTCTTCCCTACATTTCCCATCTCGCCTCCGAAGAAGTTCTTTTCAGTTCCCTGCAGATTCTCTCCCTAACAATTCAATATCCTGACCGGTTTTCTGGCGCAATTGCCTTTTTGTCGCCTTCTCTCAGAGAAGTAACTCTTCGAGGGGCGCACGGAGAGGGCGACCGTTTTTGGCACGACTTTTATGTCGGCGGCTTCTTCGATGCTCTTCAGCGTATCCAAGCGGAAACGAAGAAGTTGGAACGCTTGTCCCTTGAGGTCGAGCTTTCAAAACCATTGCTACTCTTACCCCGTTCCGACCACCTCCGCACTCTTTCGACCGGAGATATGGCGTTTTCTGGCGATTCCGATCTTTTTCATATTCTTCCAGAACTCTCCCTTCTCAGGGACCTCACTTTCGGTGCCGACAGTCTCCATGATGGAGACGCGGCACCCATGGGGATTACGATGTCTACCCTAGCGACGCTCATCGTGACTGGGTCTGTGAAGAAAGTCACCCGGGCTATGCTACTTATCACTGCTCCGATCCTCGATCAGCTAATTCTTGAGTGCACTTGGGGACTACTCCTCGATTGCGAAACTTGTATCACGGTGGCGGCGACTCAGTTTGCCTCATCCCTCCTCAATATCACAGTCATCCAGACAGTTACGTGTCTTCCTAGCGGTACCACTATCGGCATATTATCCCTCACTCAGCCTTTGATATCCTTGCCCAACCTTCGGGGCATGAATGTGCATCTCAATTCGGCTACAAGCGATACAGGGTTTTCTTTGTCGGACGGTGATTGTCTCAAGTTTGCGATGGCATGTCCCAGTCTCGAAAGCATCACATTGAGCTGTTGTCCAGTTAAATCACCACATCCGACCTTCCATGCGCTCTCCGCATTCGCAAGCCACTGCGCCACCCTCCGTTCCCTGAAATTACCCCTCAACCCATCGTCCCTTCCACCGAGTACCGACATTCCCGCCTTATCACACGGATTGACCGTTCTCGAAATCGATCCCCTGGCCAAAACCCAGTCAATTCCCAATCTGGCCTACCTGTTACATCGGACATTCCCCAAGTTAACGTCCGTGGACCTAGAGGAGGACACAAGTGACGAGCTCGCCCAGGAGTGGTATATGGTTAATGAATGTTTGATCCTCTTCGCGCAGATCAAGGAGGACTCTCTTTCGAGCATCGTCCACCATGACTGATCTCGTCGCTTACATTACAAGTGCTCACACCTTGGGGTTATAAACTCGGTGTGTATGTGGACTTCCCTTGTCGTTGTCGCTCCTGAGTCACGTTTCTAGTTTGTCTTCCCCGTAAATCAGCCAAAACATTGAAGTTTCTCCTTGTGATAATATCGCCTTTTTTGTGGCCCTTTGGACGCTTTCGTCTCGGACTCTGGCGTTGACGACGTTCATCCGCGATGAATAGTGTCTTCATTCGATATCTCAATAACTCAATAATTTACCGAAAAGCAGATGTCGTCCCCATACCTTCAATCAAATCTCGAAGCACCCCGCCCCACACAGATTCAAGGATTGCGAACAGTCGATGTCAAGACTCAACGTCGTTGGGCACAATGGACCCAGCTGTGGTGTCTCATCCCATCAAGCTTGCATCTGACGAGCATCTCTTCGCTTCAACGAGCAAGTTCTTTCCCAGATTCAAACGCTCGTATGACGTACTCGTCTCGACTACGTTCTGCGCCAGCCGTTTCGCAGACGGGCCACCACGACTCAGCCCATCGGTTAGCCTGCACTCGTCAACTTGAGTGTTTGCTCGACGGTGATTGAAGTATTCAACCGAGTCCCTCCCCCACTCTGGAGCTCCTAGTGCCTCGAAATGTTCGGAACGTCCTCTCAACACCAAAACACCCATATTGGCGCAGATGGATCCAATGCTGAATTACATAGTTTGAGAACGGTGTAATCCACTGACCATCTATCAGATGGACATTGAGTCCCATAGAACTAACGCACGAATCCACCACCATCCTTGCCTGCTGTGAGGCACAGCGATGAAATACGAGTAGAGTCCCTTCAGGAGCCACGGAAGTGAGGCATGAGAGGCTTGTTAACATTGAGGGATATGTCCACAGCAATTTTAATCGTAAGGATTCAGGAGATCATAAAGCTGGCAGTGGCAAGGGGACAAAGTAGGGCCAGAGCCAGCTACCCATACGACTCGATAAGTCAAGCTTTACATTTGACTATCTAAGATTATTGTAAGGTATATAAAGCTACTCGATGGAAGGTTTGAGGTTGTGTGGTCGACTACTCGTTGAATGCAAGGCAACTCTCGGAGGAGGGTCATTTTGGGTGGATTCGGGTCCTTGAGACAGTCTGTCACAGTTACTGTAACATTACTGTATTAGGTCAAATCTGATGTAATTACACCGCAAGTTTGAGACGCGGCCGTGTCATGGAACCAGTGTTGACGATGTCGGACATGACACAGAGTGTGTATCAGCCTCTTTTTTGCTTGATATCATGCATACAGCTTGTGGCTACCGAGGGACACCAATTTTTGACAGGAGATCAACCAATTTATTGCTCTCCAGAACAGCAAAAATTCCAGTGTCTCAAAATCCTGAGTGTCTCCCGAAAGACAGCCCATTTTCTTATTCTCCAATAGTAGTATTGGGACCAGAATTGGATGTAGAGGTAGCCAGTAGATAGTAGTATTGACCTCCCATCACTTTGTTTCCAAAAGACAGAGCAAACTACCCGCAAAACCGTTGAAATGCTGACTGTCTCAAGGACCCGGGGTGTCTCAAGGACCCCGTGATGACTGTAACTTTGGACTGGCAACCACGTGGCAAGTACTAGCAGCTCCATTATCTTGCAGTCGCAGCAGCCTCCTAGTGGGCGACAGTCATTCCCCCAGTTCTGGTGAGTTTCTCCTCTTCTTCAAGACTTAGTTGAACAATGTCAAACTATGTTCTCCAACTGCAGCACTTACGCAACACCATGGCCTTCCATCCCGTCTTGCGCAGTAACGATCTCCTCCTCACCATATTCGGGATGTTCGTGGACCAATTCCATCGGAACAGTACCCTCGCCGCTTGTGCACTCTGTTGTCGAGCATGGCGCGAGCCAGCTGAAATGGTACTCTGGAGCGAACTGAGTAGCCATACTCCCCTTCTGAAACTATTGCCGGTCCATGAAGTCGACTGGATGTTTGTAAGACTTTTCAATTAGGTTCTCATCTCCTAATAATTGTGATTCCGCTATACCAGTGTTTGCAAAGAAGAATCACGAGCCCCGAATTCGGGAAATTCAAGAAATTTGCAAGACGGGTTCGAGAGTTGACGGTCGATGATACGACGATCCCTATGCATGCGTCCCTCTCCTTCTGCATTTCCCACCTTTCGAATGGAGAAATCCTGTTCCCTTCGTTGCGCCGACTTGATTTCACCATCTTCGCATCCCGTGACTATGCTAGTCCCCTATTTTTCCTCTCGCCCTCAATCGTCGACCTTCGTGTCAGGACGTACTTTCGACCAATAGATGGGGGTACCAACTGGAATGATTCCTACGTCGGTGCATTGTTTGACGTTCTTGGTGCATCGCCGAAGGGTACCTCGGGCTTACGGGAGCTTACTCTATTCGTGGAGCTCACACGCGACTTTCCTCAGTTGGCAGAGTTCAAGAATCTGCGCGGACTGCGTCTAAGAGAGATTCACATCTCAAAGGCCTCCGATCTATTTCATCAACTCCCCACTTTGCCCAATCTCGCGGACCTCAGTTTCAGCGTCCAGAACCTCCACCTAGCAGACGGAATAGATGGTGTTCGATTACGTTCTCTGGAGAGTCTGGGAATCCTCGGGCCATTCTCCACTGTCACCAAAGTTCTTCACCTCCTTTCTGCTCCGAAATTGGAAACCTTGGACGTTTCTGAGGGTTCAGGGACGATGTTGGACTGGCGGATGTTCTTCACCACGGTGACGACACGCTTTTCACCTTCGCTCCTCTAAATCAAAATCTACCACGACATTGTTATTCCCCCCGATACTCCTATCATAAGCTTCCTTACGTTGATTCGCCCTCTGCTGGAGGTCGTGCGTTTGCAAACTGTCGTCATCTCCATCGGACGTGCAGCCGGTGGTACTTTCTTCATATTGGATGATGATTGTGAAGCCATGGCGTCTTCGTGGAAACATCTCGATAAGCTGTCTATCAACTATCCTAACCTCTCCGAAAGTGATGTTCATCCGACATGCTTGGCGCTAGGCACATTGGCTAGGTGCTGTCCTTGCTTGGGCGCCCTTGCACTGCCCTTCAACCCAATTCCCGTCCAGACCACCTATGAAATTCCCGTCCCAGGGCACGACTTGAGCAGGCTCGAGATTCGCCCTCGAGGATCACCAGGGTCACCGTCCGAGATGGCATACTTCCTCAAACGCTTGTTCCCTCGCTTAGAAAAAATCTTCCTCCACGACGATACCTGCGAAGACTATCTCAATTCGTGGGAAGTTGTGAACGAATGTCTCAACGTTTTGACTCTGGCAAAGGCCAATCCGTGAAAACGACAGGATCTTTGTGGATTAGTTGGCGACGGGTACTTTTGTCGTTGTTCGCTTGGGTCGGGGAATTTGGATTCAACATCTCTACTGTCACTGCGCGGCTACCAACTTCAACTTGTACAGTACAGTTCCCGTAGGGACGTTACTTATTGACCAGTCTGAGAGCGGTATGCGTACTAGAATAAGCTCCTGGTCCCTTGGTCTTGCCGACGGTCCAGCAGGAGCATTTATCTGCGAGGCAAACATGCATGTTACATGGGCTTCGCGTTCGACTACCACATCCTCGTTCGAGAGCCACCCACCCACAAAAGGTTTTCAAGAGTCTACAATCTCATTCTTATCTGTTACCTGTTTTGACTTTGGTGAGTTACATTTGTGAACGCCGTCCGCCTCGTTAAACCTGAATGAGTGTTTGCGCTACGAGATTCTACTGTTACGACGAATAGTCGATGATGACCTTCCATCCCATGTTGCAAAATGGCGATCTCCTACTCATGATATTCGAGCGAGTACAAAAGTTGGAATAAGCGGACGCTGAAAACAGCCGCCCAACTGTCCTATCTTGCGCTCAATGCTGCAGTGCCTGGTTCGAGCCCGCCCAAACAGTCTTATGGCGCTCGTTGCCAAGCCATGCTCCCCTGATGAAGCTTTTACCAGTCGAGGAAGTAGATGGAACACTTGTGAGTTCTGATCGTCTCCATTCTATGCGACTGGCAAGGTTAACACTTCGTAGTGTCTTACCAGAGACGTGACCGACCCCGAATTTCAACGTTTCAAAAAATATGCCAGGAGAGTCCGCACCATGACTTTCGATGCGACGAAGCCCCGACTACACGAATCACTTCGCCAACGTATCTCGCAGCTTTCCGAAGGCCAGGTTTTGCTGTCATCCCTTCACACAGTCCTGTTAACCGTGGACAAGTCCTACGGACATCCATTGCCGCTTTTCTTCCTCTCACCTTCCATCAAAACCCTGGATATATCCTCCCATGACTATGGAGTGACTGCAGCGAGCGATCCATATGTCGCTGAGGTGCTTGATGCTCTTGTATCATCGCCTCTGGCCTCCAGAGGTATGACAACTCTGATTGTTTCACACCTCATCTCCGATCTTTCGGTCATCGGAACCTTTAAGAACCTCCACACGCTCTCCCTTGGGCTGTTGCACATCTCAGCCCAAGCGGGCCTCTTCCATCAATTACCTGGCATGACCAGTCTCGAGAGCATAAGCTTTACGCTACCATTCACCGACGAGTTTGATTTGGGGGACGCACCCGTCCAAGCCATTGTTCTACCTTCGCTCAGGCGTCTCAAAGTCAGAGGCCCCTTTGCAAAAATCGTCAGAGCGATTCGCCTCATGTCTGCCCCGAAGCTCGAAGCACTGGATGTTCCTACCACCCAAACAGGAACTTTCGAATGCGTGGAATTCTTCAGACTTGTCAAAACCCGATATGGTCGATCTCTACGAGATATTTCCTTCACCTGTTGGTTCGATAGCCTTCCCGATGATTCTATCACTCCCATATTCCACCTCATCCTGCCTTTACTGGGCCTGGTGGAGTTGCGACGGGTTGTAGTCGGTTTCGGACTCCCGGGCGACGCTTCGTTCCAACTCTCGGACGAAGATTGCGAATCAATGCTGACTGCGTGGCGGCACATCGAGACTCTCCAATTACGGTACCCAAACCCTATAGCACCGCATCCAACCTGGCGTACTCTCGTCGAGTGCGCCAAATGCCCTTCCTTGAAGGATCTTCGGCTAGCTATCGATCCCACATCATTCCCCGCCGGCCAAGATATTCCTTCGTCCCACAGTCCCTTGACTTGCCTCTCGATTTATTCGGATGTACTTCTCGAATCGGCGCCTCAGATGGCGTATTTCCTGAATCGACTCTTTCCCGAGCTGAAATCTGTGGACATGGTTGGCGAGGTGGGAGTGTATGAGTGGAGGGTAGTCAATGAATGCCTAGAAGTCATCACACAAGTCAGGCAGGAGGTTTCCACGAAATGATATCTGTTTCGCGATTGTGTGAGCTACTCGTTTGTTCCGAAATACCTCTATCTGACATGGTGTAGGACGATCTTTCCCCAAACTTCTCCAGTCTCGTACTCTACGATACGATATCAGCGAGCCTCCGCTCGTTACGTGATAGTCGAGGTGACCGGCCACGGCCACGACACCTTAACGACCTGTACGCGGATGCTCAGTTGGGTTTATTCGCGCATTGGACACCGTACCCTCATGACATCAGGACTCTGCAAGCCACATACTATCTCCGCATTGGCTTTGTACGTACCATAGTACTCTCCTTGAATGGTTATTACCAGCTTCTGCACCACTGGCTCGCGGGAGTAACCTCATCGACAAGGTTTGACATGTTTACGGTGCGCTCTAAGTTACCGTGTGTCGAATTCTATTGCTGCACATCGGTTCTATGTGCGTCTTGAGGACACTGGACGGTCCCGGCGGCCATCGCCTTCCTTAGTTCCTGTTGGTCATAGCACCCAGTCCCCTACGTCGGGTAACTTCATCTTTGTCAAGTTGCTGACTTCTGAATAGTACGTCCTCGATTTACCCGATATCGTACAAGATGGGGCATAGTGTCTCCGAGTCCCGGATAACATTGGTTCATCCAATGAAAACGTCGGCTCCTCATTCTCCAAGGCGAAAAAAAATGATGCAAATGACATTCGCGTGTCCCCTATGATAGCGAAGCTGATGGTACAGCATCCCATCCAACGAGCAAGCATGGTTGCCAGCGTTATCTGTCATCATAAATCTCAACGGTGCGTCACTTAGTGCCCGTCATTGGTTGCATCTCATTTATTCTAAGATAAAGATGATTTCGCTGAGTTGAATCTGTCTTCCGCCATCAGTTTCTCACATCTGAACTAGTGTTGTTGGCAGTGCCCTGCCACCCTGCCGCGCCAGCTGCCGGCAGCTGGCATGCCAGCTGGCAAGGGAGGGAGGTGCTGGCAGGGGGGTGGCAGAGTACCATAGGCAGTGACAACTGAAGGAACTTCTGCTGCATAAAGCGGGGGTTAGATGCCCCATCCTGTAGAAATCCTAGCAGATTCTGGGATGGTAGGCATTCGACCATACCAATCCATTCGATTTTGCAATCAGCAAGGTTCCCATGCTCAGAAAATCCCTAACCGTGAGAATATCTCTTGGCCAACCCATCAATCCCATTAGAACTGGTTGATCCATGTTCAAGCCTTTCATTTGAGTATTTTAGCCTCTGCCATAGTATGTGAGTAGTGTCGATGCTGTCCAAGGTCAGCGAGCAGCTGGTGAGAGGTAAATCAAGGATTCCCCCCAATGTAGTCGTCACAAAGGTGATGTGCCTATGGTTGTTGGCTTCATTTCTGAACTTTCTAGCCAACAAGAGGGTTTCCTGATGGGATTGGACTTGAAGGATGCTATGGCCTCAGGCATTTGTACTGCTATTATTTTTATTCCATTTTATTCAAGGTTTTTTCCTGCCACCCCCCTGCCAAATGGCAAAAGTGGCAGTTGCCGGCAAGCCAGCAACTGGCAGCCCCCCAAAGGGGTTGCCATCAACACTAATCTGAACCCTGGCAGGTCGGCAAGATACTGGTGTTTGTGGGTAAAAGAAAAAGAAAAAGAAAAAGAATAATCAAAAATA
>KL197763.1:5041-53336 GCA_000697665.1 Jaapia argillacea MUCL 33604 | reverse complement strand
ATTGACAGACATACCTGGTTCCCATTATAATATCTCCCACTTCATGATTGTTACACTCAGGGAGATCTTTCTGCACCCTTTACAATTCATTGAACCCATTACCAGAGTCACTTCTGACAACTGATGGGTCCCAGGGTGTTGTCCATCGACAAGCAAATTAAAGAATCCAGTGGTACAGGCAGAATAAGCAGATAAAAGTTAACTTTCTTGAGGCTTGTGGGTGGATAAAGACCAAAGACCTCGTTGTAGATAAAATTCGGATTTTTCTGAAGTCATTTGGTCGTCTGAGAGGCTGTGGATGAGGAGCTACAAGCATCAGAGGGACCGCGAGAAAATGCGCCCAAAACGTCCGAATATAGTAACTACAGCCACGCGTCTGAGGCGTGGGAAAATAGTTGAAACTCCGCTATCTGGCCGGTATCTACCACACACACCAGTAGCAAGCCGGCAGGTCCACCATCAACACATCGGCAACCGTTCATCCTTCTCGTCACCCGTAGATCTCGGCCTATTTTCGTCGTCGTTCCCTCGCCTCTCGACAAGCAGGCTCAGAACACTCCGGCAAGAAGGGCTGACCACTCACCGCGCAGCAAACACATGTCCGAGCTGCCCGGATGCTGTTCCCATGGATGTTCTAATCAGATACAACGTCCAAAGTTCTTGCGATGTCATTCCGTTTGCCAAGTCGTAAGATTCGTTGCGAGGACTGCTAGCAGTATGATAAACATCTAAACAACACTATTGAGGTTTACTTGTACGAGAATAAATACTTCTTCTATGTCTGACCTTCGTGTTTCTTCAAAACATCAAAATCGATCATTCGTGATCAACGATACATCTGCGTCTCACCGCAAGGCACAGCGATTATAAAACTACAACAGGGGCTACAACAGCCGAGAAAAGAGAACCCAAGAGCCTAAGGAATGGATACGAACTAAGAAAGTCCGCTAGTAGTTAATCAGTGCAACGATCAACGAGCGACAATGCGTGAGAGACAGATCAGGGCAAACGAATGTGATTATGTGGGCGGAGTGGGGGGAGGGGGATGCGGAGGTAATAGAGGGGTGGTTCGAGTGCGGCGACACGAGGTGAGGGCCGCGTGCAATCATACATTGGGTCATGCGCGGTTAGCGCAGTACGATGGCGGATGGTGTCACAAGTTGGGCCTAGGAAGTCGTACCAAGAAGGCACTTAAAAAAAAGGGACGGACAAGGAGGTGGAGGTCGGATTAATGAGCAGAGCAAACCGTGAAGTATGCAAAGTCAATGGCGCGGATATGGATAATGACGCAAGAAAGCAAGGACAGCAGGTTTTGGGGAGAAACAAGGATGGCCAGGAAGGCAGAATAGATAGCCAGGGGGGCGATAAATAGAGAGGGGTCTAGAAAAACAAGACGGCGGCCATATGGCGCACAGCGACGAGAGCAGCGCGATAAATAACAAGGTTGAGAGAGATGAGCTGAGAACAAGGTCGAGCCGAACATAAAGGCGGGGTAAGAAGGAGGAGATTGGGATCAAGGAAAAGATCCCGGGTATCCAAAGCAGGTTGGACGACGTGAGATGACCATCTCACATCATCATGGCAAACCCGCCACCATTCCCACCTCCACCGCCAGCACCAACAGCCATAGCTTTCATGCCTCCCAAGCCCATCGCAGCCGCTAATCCGCCCATGTTTCCTCCCAAATCACTCCCAGCCCATCCAGACGTCATCCTCCTTGGCACAGACCCACCCAAACCATAATCGCCCGCGTTCCCACCATTGCCATTGCCAGCGGCAACAGCGCCGAGACCGGACATCTCAAAGCCGCCATTGCTACCAACACTTCCCGGACTCCCGTACCCACTTCCACTTCCAAAGCTAGCGCTCCTTTCCCTTCCACTACCGCCATTACCGCCGTTGCGAGATTGGACGGATCCAACGCTAATGCCATCATCCCCATCGACTGGACTGCCAACGTACATGGCCTGGCGCTGACTACCACCAGAGGATGAATGGGCAGAGGCGGGAGGAGTGAACATCCCAGATGGAGGAGTGCCACTAATCGCACCGTACAACTGAGCGTTCCACGCGGCAACTTTGTCCATGTCTGAAAAGTTGGCGAAGGATTGAGGCTGCTGTTGCTGTTGGGGTGCGAGGTACGATCCAGGCGAAACAAGACCTCCAGAATTGTCGAAGGGTGACGGGCCGACTAAACCATTGGGACTACCACGAGAACCCATCAGTCCAGGGTGGTTGGAGGGGATAGGACGAGGGAGGATGCTGGCAAGCTGCTGCTGCTGTTGCTGTTGCTGGAGAAGCTGCTGGTGACCCATGCTCGGGTTGGGAACGGTATGACCGTATGGGTTCCCACTGGCGTTCTTGAGCATAGCGGCGGCCATCATCGGATTCCTCATCTCCTCCATCATCAGCTCTTCGGCAATACTCCCCATCCCACCACTCATTCCACCATATCCACCGCCAGTAGCAGGTCCGGTTGCCACGACATGCTGCTGGACACCAACAAACTCATCGTCACCATCTTCCATCCCTTCTTCATCGTCTAATCCGGCGTTAGGGATGACCTCGCATTCGCCACTCATCACCAATGCGAATCCTTCGCCTCTCATCGGCTCCTCAACTCGGGGCAATCCAGCTCGATCGCGCCATTCATTAAGTTCGCGGCGGAGAGCATCAGATTCGAGTTTGATGAGGCGGAGTTCGCGTGCTGCGAGGAGACGATGACGGCGAGAGGCGTGAATGTGGGCGATCGAGGAGTTTACGATAGCAGACTTGGAAGGACGTCTAATCTGAGAGAGATTGGGAAGGAGAGCGGCTAGATCCTGGAGGGTAGGATGATCGTTAAATGCCTGTTGCGTTTCCAGCAGAAGGCGGAAAGCTCACCAAGAACCTTCCGTTAAGGGTCTCCCTTCTGGCTCTCTCAACAGCGTTGTGAGTGGCCCTCCTTTCCGCAGTGTTGGCTCTTCTGCTGGGCTTACGCTTGATTGGCTGATTAGCAGCGGACGAAAGACCGTTGGGATTGTTGTTCATAGGGTTACTGAGAACACCATCCTTGGAGTCGCCATTGGAACCGGGAGCTGTGAGATTTTGCATCGGATTCGATGGAGATACAGGTGTGGGGAGGGACATGTTGGGACTTCCTGTGGACGATGGTGGAGAGTTGCTGGAAAGCGAAGATGGTGAACTGATTCCGAGGGGTAGAGAAATGGCCATCTGGGTGTTGATGTTGTCGAGTGTGGTTATTGTTGTCAGTTTCGATCGAGGTGGTTACCTACGACCCCAGCGTCAGCGTCTTGAGAGGTGCAAGTATCGAGAAGAATACGAACCTTGTGGGTAAAATTTGCTCGGGGTTGAATGTGACGGCAGGAGACTAGATAACGACAGCAAGGAGCACAAAAGCGGCCTTTTGAGGGCAACCAGGGTCGATTTTAGTCGGAAAAAGTCGAGAGTATGAATCAGATACGGGTACGCGACACAGTCAAGCGGATCCCGAAAACTGAAGGGTAGGCGACGAGTGTGACGAAAGTAGAGCAAGGAAATACAGTGAGGGTTACGCGATTTCTCTGCGGATGCCCTGACTGAAAGAGGTTGCGTAGGAGGATTTGCGGGGGAAAATGTGGGGTCGACGTATTGTGAGAGCTGTCAAGTAGAGTAAATGGATCGCGAGCAGGGCTCAAGCGATAAGTCTTTGGCTTGCGTTTGATTAGTGGTGAGTTGGCGGTGAGTTTGGGGCCGGCAAGGGTCGCGAGATCTGTACAACGTGCAGAAAATCACAGAAAAATTAGCAGGGAAAAACGGGAAAATTGCATTGATAAGCGCCGGGTTCACGAACAAAAGATGGGGGCAGAATAACGCACGTCAAGCGGTATCCTTGTGGTTCGGCTAAGGGTTAATCGGAGGGAAGGGGGGAGAGTAGGGAAGGGGGTAAACGAGCCGTTCAGCAGACCATGCAGACGGAGGGGCAGTGGGTGGTTGGACAGAAAGACCGACAAAGTCAGATGTCAAAAGTCCTTTCCCATAATTACCCCTCGGCATCCGCCGCATCAACCTTGCATTAGCTAATATTCATTTTCTTTCCTTTTCTGGCTTGTCGGCTTTTCCATTTCATTTTCTGAAACGTTCTTCTCCTCGTACCGTATCGGCCGCCTATAATCGTCCTTACCGGTTAGCATTGTTCTGTCGCCCCTCTACAAACGATAATGTAGCTCTACGGTTCGCGGTAGCGCCTTGTTTCACGATCCCTCGTCCACGGCACGCGACCAGACCGATCTCGAATTTACCCACAGGACTTCAGATAAGCTCCCGTTGTCCTAGAATAGACTTTGCTCCCACTGCGCTTGCATCTCCCATCTTTTTGATCCCTCTCATCCAGGCCAATCGAGCTTCCAGCGGCTTTGAAACTGGTTTCCTGTGCTCGTCCCGGATCTACCGTTTGGACTTGTCGTCAATCGCGCAACCATCGACGCGCGTACAGACCCAAGGCTTCTCTGTACTTGCTCTTGTTGCCTTGCACGACCATCACATCCCCACCGGCGAGGTAGCGGTGCGGTGGAGTACCTGTCAACACTCGCCTCTCGGCTACCTCGATACCCAGCCAACAAATCCCCAGGTTTTCGTTGGTGATGACAACCGCACCCGTAGCACAGATGACCACTCCTGCTATGCCACCGCATCACCGACATAATCAACCCCATCTAATCTCCAACGCTTAATCTCCCAAACATCCCCATCAACCCACAAATCAAATCAAGTCTCGTCGGACTCTGCACAAACGAATTCAACATAGATCCCGAACATCCTTTTTGATCTCAAAGGTTGATCTCTCAACTCTAGCTTCTTCCCGAATCCCAACACGAGGCGAAAGCTCGTCCGAGATCCAACTCAACCAGATGAATTTGTCCTCCGGCATCCTTTTCGAGTTACTCCTATTTGTCGCAGAGACGGTTCCTGAGGCAAACTAGTCTGTTGTAGGTGTTGAACGTGGTATGCTCGTGTCCGTAGAGTTTGAGTCTCTTCTACCTTTGCGTATTCACGAGATTTACAAACCGTTCGAGGACAAGTCCTTGCCGACCTAGTTGGGCCGATGGTCCGTTATTCGTGAGCACTAACGTGAATTGGAACGAGCTGTGTTGGCCGAAGAACATAATACAACATGAGTGGACCTGCAGGCATTTGGTACTCCGGATAAAACATGAATGACATGGTGTGATGTAAAGGTCCCCATCGAAGCAGCGAAATGAACGATGGATATGGAGTGATGAAAGTTTTCATTGGAGGAATTGCTCGCAGCAACATAGCCATGGACCCGATGGCCAAGTCAAACAGCCGGGATCCTCGCCACCTGCAGGCGTCATTCAACATCCACAATAGTGTTCCCCACTAGCTCTGAAAGCCGGAGGCAACGGTATCGAAGCTATTGGCTGATTAGCTGGTCCGAGATTGACCCAGCAGCCGTCATGCGGCGACGGGACCGATGCCGACATGGCCTTAACCTAGTTGGTCAACGATGCGTGTATGATCTACCTTCGGTGATGACCTGATAAAGTGAACAATAAGGGAGCGCTCAGCAACTGCTGCGTACTGTAACTCACCGACAAGCAAGGAGAGTAACGACGATGAAACACGTCGAAGATGGCCCAACAGCTGAACACCCTCTGCCCAGCGCCGTCTATTCTTTGCACTCCAAAGCCATATGCCAAGTCATGTGGTCATAAACGAGGCTCACGTCAAAAATGGCGACATCGCACAGCCTGACAATCCCTGACAGGTTAAATGAGCAGCTCATGCCCAACGATATTACTGGTGGGTATGTGAGCTAGTGAACTCACGATGGTCTTTCCGGGAACGTTCGTCGATTGGTTCCGACCGGGATAAAGTGGGTGACTTGGGCGCCACCTTCAGGATCGCTGTGCTTACCCCAGAGGGATAAAGTATACATGGGAGGATCGTCGCGGTAGCCGGGTTTCGGTTCGTGGAGCCATCACCTATGCTGAAAGGTAATGCCAGATTGGGCGAGGGGAATACGATCCGCAGGGGTAAGCGTCGATTGGGTAGTTGTCTGAAACTTCGCGGGATGAGGAAGGTTCGAACTCAAGGATGATTGGATAGGCATAAACGACTCTGGAAGATTGAATGCATCGATGTTGGATAGGTATGGAACCGTGACAGTCAAGCGAGGATCATAGACTTCGGTCGACGAGTCAGTTCCGAGATCCTGGTGTCACTAAGAGGCGCACGTATGACTCACTCAGGCAATATCTCACTTTTCAGAGTGTTTCGATCGGCCGACATTTGGAATGGAGATCGATGTCGAGTTTTCCAAAACGGAGTTACGGAGACAGTAAAGCAGCCCAGTATCCATGAAAGGCTAAGATCGAACACTGTAAGGAAAGGTGCCTTCAAGTCATAGGACGACACCAGAGCGAGGTAATGCTTCGCGCCGAGTATTGAAGGGGTGTGTGTACAAATCCCAACCGAACGACAAATCCATACAAGGTCACCAGTTGTCATGAAGCGCCACAATTCCGACGGCGAGCGGCTAAGAGTCCATCCCAGAGACAAAGATCTGTAAACCGGGAGAATTGTCATGGAAAGAGATTGATGGTCTCTCTTGCTGAGATTCGAGGCGGCACCGACGAGCGGAGGACTCGGAGTGGGAAAACGACGAGTGCCTTGACCGCTTCATGTCAAATCAGCGATGGGAATATTTTTGAAATTCGGGTAGAATTCGCCGGAAGAGATGTTGGGGACGGGAGCTTTGGGAAAACCAGTCGACGACCGTGAAGACAGAATGGATGGGCTCCTTCAGGTAGGGGGCTCTTGGGGAGAAACAAAGACAGGCGGTTATTTCGCACAAGACAGAGATCACGGAAGGACCAAAAGCTTTCGCAGGTTAGGGTTCAAATTCCACATATTTCTTTCCTGTAATTACTTGCCAAGGTCCCAGTTTCTCGTTCTCCCTCGGTGTGGGTGTCGGCAAGAATAGCTGTTCAATAACCTCGTGGAACGTTGACCAGCGGCGGTCCGCTAGCTTCTCTCCGAGTCTGTCGAGCTCTGCCTTCGCACCCACTGGTAGCGAGGCCCGTCTATCGCCACGTACACCAGTTCTTTCATGGAAGGCCAACCGTCATACGACCCACCCAAATGCTATCGAGAAGATAGCTTCGTCCCGAAATTCATCCTTTTCAGGGACATCGCGTCTCGATCCGCTCACCGGAAAACGTGTTCCCCGACTCGTGGCATCCAGCTGCTGCAATTGTGATAAATTTGGAGCACAATGTCGCCCTGAATCAATTGATGAGTGCATCTTTCCTTCTCTCAGTTTCCCAACCCACCCTCTATTCTGTTCTCCCAAAGCCCCTTTGGTGTATTGTGACTTGGTTGTCGATGTCTTAGTCATATTGACTGCCACTGGCGTTTACTCTTCCGCACTCTGTGGCTCACCTTCTTTCCCTAACAAGTCGTCAACCATGGGCCCTGCCTTCTCAGAGCGTCGGCTCTACCAGCCGCTGCCCACGAACACGATACCGTGTCCCTCGTTCCTTGAATTAATTCACCTCGCATCGGACCAACGGCCCATTCGATACAAATCCTCACTCAATCCTTTACAGCGAAGGTATGCCGTCGGGTTGAGACCAACTTACGGAGGCCCGATTTTCTTAGGTCGAATGAGTCCAATAATCATTACACCTTTCCTATGGGAAGAGCAAGAAACCAGGTGTCTCGTCCATGGGATCCTAGCATCATCGTTACAGAGCCAACACCGCCTTCCGGCCGGGCTTCGAAGTACGGAGCCCATGTAGTTGGACGAGCAACACTCATCAAAGCTATGATAGTGTTAGGTAGGATTAGCCCCTAGTACGTTTAGTTGAGACGTATTGCCTAGCCAAGAATTACGCGCCGAAGCTGGTGGGCTTACTCATACTACTCTCATTATTGGCAACACAAGGCTCAGAGCAACCAAGTATATAGATAGATAACGATCTCCATTCGTACAACCAGTCGATGGGTGGCTTCGTTAAAATGCATTCATGAAGGAGCGGATGATGAGCGACATATAAATGAAGTGACGACCAGTGCTCTTATCAAAGATCCAAACAGGTGGCGAGGAGTTATCGAGGAGTGCCAATAAATCTACCCGTAAACCTCTTATTAGTCGCCGTCGGAGCCACGTACCATGAAGCTCGAGGGGTACTCACCTTCATTGAATCCAAGTCTTTCTAAGATCTTCTTCTACCTCCAAGAAATCGCAGCTGCGAACCCCTGCCCACGGCCCAACTCCGCTGAGACACGGGTAAGCTCGGGAAAGAGTCGATGCAGCATGTACGCCATTTCCGGTACCGCCACTGACTCACTTCCCTCGAGTTGCGAAAACCTCAATTCGTCCAATTGGTGACCGAGAGATGGTGGTAAAGATGAGCAATCAAAAGGGAGGGAGAGGTGACGCAGATTAGGGCAGCATCGTGCAAAGGTGATGAGGAAACGATACGTGGGTGTCGGGTATGACAGAGGACTTAGCAGGGTTAAGAATTCCAAATTTGGCCAGGCGGATGCGATTGCTTCACAGCACTCGTCCGAAAAAATGAACCACTCGGTCCAGCGTTGTGGCCAGAGGCTGATTTTGACAGTCTTCAGCTCCCTCATCTGGAGAAGAGGGTGAATGCAGGAAAGTACATGTCGATTGGTGTCTCCGTGAAGATCGGTAAGCTCTGCGGATAATGTGATGCGGCGGAGGGAGGAAGCAAATTGGGTTCTGATTGCAGAGCAGAAGGTCTGGCAAGCGGAGGTTGTTCCGAACGGCTCGTCGAAGACGGAGAATTCAAGAATGGGTGCCCCTATGAGAGCGACGATACTGGTTAATTTCTCCAGAGTCAACGACGTGGGTCCTTTCATGCGTAATGTTATAAGCGCCGGCAGAACCACAGGCTCGACTCCATCAACCGTGATTTGGTTCGTGGCATCGCATAGGGTGAGTTCAGTGAGCTTTCCGAGGGTTGGAAGTCGGTGGAACAAGTCGAACTCTCCCGAAAGGCATAGACCTTCGAGTGTCAGGTGGCGAATGTTTTCAAATTCTGTGACCAGCAACGCTGCTTCAGCCAAAGGTATAAGGGACGTGAAAGTCCCAAGATTGCTTTTCCCTGGTTTGATACATTTCAAGGCGCTGAGTAAGGACGAAATGTATGGGCCACACCAGCGATACTGATCGGACCACAATCCAGGTCCTGGCCTAAGCTTTACGGTTGTGATTGAGGGAGAGAGGAGGAAGGGAGCGACCGGAGGGTGCGGCACTTTCACCATCACGATATCGAGAGACCGAAGAGAGGGGAATACAATCTCTCCGGCGGCTATATGTGTGATGTGGAGAGCGAGTGATGGGTGTATTCTTGACTCCGTGAAAGTCAGTGTCCGCACGCGGCTCGTATATTCCTTGAATCTACCGAAGGTGGCGGTAGTCACATCTACTCGGAGACACTGAGGGGCTATGTAGGCGATGATCCTATGGAGGATTGGAAGAGAATGCTCACCCATACTCGCTCGATTTCTTCAACAGGTAAAATATTGATGAACGCATCAAAACTTGGCGAACGCCAGAGAACATCGAGGGAGACTCCACTCCAGGTTCGGCAACAGCGTGCGCAGCTGGCCAGAGACCCATTTCCAACTGCCTCGAAGGATTCGAAGATATTTAGAAGAATGTCTGGGTTGCTGAGGACAGGATGGAAAGTCATGGATGGCGAAAGATGAACCTATTGCAGTACTTATTAGCTATCGTTCGCAACAAACGTTATGTAACGATCGATGGATGACAACCATGTTTCAAATTTGACGTTAACTGCCCTCCCCACGCGATGTAGGGATACTTGTGCAAGTTGTGGATAACAGTGGCAACACCTCGAGATTAAATACTCTTACGGTTAGCATACTACTCTCATTCGTAACAGCGAAAGGCCTCAGAGCAGCCAGGTACATGGATAGATAACAATCTCCATTCACACAACCCAGTCGATAGGTGTTAAGACCTAGCTTCGTAATACGCATTCGTGAAGAAGTGGACGATGAGGTTGAAACGAGTTGAAGACCAGCGGTCGTATCGAAAATCCAAACAGGGGACGAGGAGCTATCGAGCGGTGCCGAGAAATCTACCCGTAAACCACTTATTAGTCGCCGTCGGAGCCGCGTACCATGAAGCTCGAGGGGTCTCACCTTCACTGAATCCAAGTCTTTCTAAGATCTTCTTCTACCTCCAAGAACGTCCGGAGGCAAACTGAAACCTCAGTCGCAATCTCTCGTGCACCCTGCCCAGCGCTCAAATCCGCTGAGACATGGGTAAGCTTGGGAAAGAGTCGCCGGTAGAACCACAGGCTCTACTCCATCAACCGTGATTTGGTCCGTAGCATCATATAGGGTGAGTTCAGCGAGCTTTTGGAGGGTTGGAAGTCGGTGGAACAAGTCGAACTCTCCCGAAAAGTGTAGGTCTCCCAGCGTCAGTTTGCGAATATTTTTGAATTCTGTGACCAGCAAAGCTGCCTGAGCCAAAGGAATGTAGGACGTGAAATTCTCAAGATTGTTTTTCCCTGATTGGATACGTTTCAAGGTACTGAGTAAGGACGAAATGTATGAGCCACGCCAGTGCAATTCCGCGGACGAGGGTCCGGCCGTAGCATACAGCTCTAGAGTTGTGATTGAGGAAGAGAGGAGAAAGAGAGCGCCTGGAGCATGTCGCGCGTCCCAGTCCGTGATACAGAGGGACAGAAGAGAGGGAAATAGAATCTCTCCAGTCGCCATATTCGTGATGTGGAGGGCGAGTGATGGGTGTATTCTTGACTCGATGTACGCCAAGGTCCGCACGCGTCTCGTATATTCCTTGAATCTGTTGAACGTGGCAGCAGTCACCTCTGCTCTGAGACACTGACGCGTTGCGTAGGCGACGATCCTACGGAGGATTGGAAGATGATGATGAACTCTGGGTTTTTATCCCGTAACAAGCTAACTACGAGCTAAGACGCGGTGGTCCGTACTAATCCTACTGTTGCCGTACAGTAAGTAATGTTTGGGGCCGTCTCGACTGTTCTAAATCTAAGGAATCTAGTATAGGGTGGTTTCAAAATTGTATCGTGAAGGGTGGGGGTGTAAGGCATATATAGGTTTGCGCCCAAGAGAAAATGGGTTTGCAGATTGCGGTGCATAACTTGGGGGATGTACGCATAAGTGCGCGGAAAATATAAACAGAGATAAAAATAAAAATAAAAATAAATCCGGGTTGGTCGGGCTGCTTGTCATGACTCCTCACCCCACAGGGAGGTAACTTGTCACGGTGAGAGATAATTGACGAAAGAAGTAGGAAGTGGGGTTATGGAATGCCCAGAGTGTGGTCTCACAACCAGGCACTTGGGCCGTCATTCTTCTTCGTCGGACTCGTTGTCGGGGAGGATTGGAAGAGAATGCTCACCCATACTTGCTCGATTTCTTCAACAGGTAAAATATTGATGAGAGCGTCAAACGATGGCGAACGCCAGAGGACATCGAGAGAGACTCCGCTCCAAACCCGGCAACAGCGTGAGCAGCTGGCCAGAGTAGACTGAGGACCAGCATCCCCGATGGTCTCCAAGATTTTTAGAAGGATGTCTGGGTTGCTGAGGACAGGATTGGGGTCATGGATGAGAAAATATGAACGGGATCTTGTCTATATCTGAGCTAAATCTCGTTCGATAGCCTATGCTGTTGTAGCTTACCTGCTTTCCTAGTTATTACAGTAATCAATGCTGGCAGTGGTAGCTGCTTGACGACCAGTGCTTGATAACGATGGAGATAATCGTGTGTCAATTTCAAGTTAGGGAGGGTGATTGCCTCCGAGTCCTCAATGTTGACCACGTGCTGAGCGAATAAAGGTGGAGCAGCCAACTCCATTGACAGAACTGCGGTGCAGCTTCGATAAGATGAAATACTCATAAACTCGTACCACAATCATCACTGGCGATCAGCTCGTGTTTCTGAGCTGTCCGCTGCGGAGGGGATCCTACGTGTAACCTAGCCTGAAACTGGTACTTCAAGCTGGAAGCGCAACGGTCAAGGTCCGTCTCCTTCCTTCTCCATTCAACCTATTATTCAGGAAACGGGATATTGCTAGTCAGAACACTACGACTTCATGATTGGCAACAGCACCTCCGAATACTTCTTCATTCGCACCTGCATCACCAGCCTTCGCCTTGTTGCTCCTGTCTCTTTGCTATATCTTCCACTTAGCTGGTACCATGGAAGTTGGCTCGTATCGAAGTGGTTGGGAATTTGGTGCGCTAGCGAGGTAGTGTTTTACTTAGGAGTTTATTTGCCGAGGAAAGCGATACTGCAGGAGGTGAGTTGTATCGTTACGCTTTCTTGCGTCTTTTTTGTGGGAGTGGCATATACTCATCGCTACGACGACAGGCAGCACAACACCCACCACGATTATCTCGCCCCGAACGCGAAGCCCTGTTCAATCGGTGTGCCCTCCACCTCCGACAAGCATCTCATACGACGGGTTGCTTCTTCTCTCCGCCATCTTCGACGGACATCAAGAGAGATAACGCCATCGAATGGTTACATTGGGCCCTGTTCAACCACCGCCCTGGCAAAACACCACTTCGGAAGCGTCCTGCTATTCTATCTTCAACTGCTGATGAGGCGACACGACTTTTGGAAGGAAATGGATTTGCCGAGGCGGGGAAAGGAGTTGACGGAGTTGACGAAGAAGACTGGGAAGAAGAGATAGAAGGATACTTGAAGATTATGGGAGACAGTATCGGCCACCCATTAGAACCTGGTAGAAACGACAAAGTGCAGAGTATGACCCTCACTTTCGATCCCGTATTAATGTTGCATAGACCGTTGGTTTGGTATTCAGTGAGTCTTCTTTCGATCTGCTCTCCCTGACTCTGCGTCTTCCTTGACATTGAAGGCCTTATCTCTGTCTAACGTTCATCTTTCGCGAATAGATAATCGCCCTCACAGACACGATCACATCTGCTCATCTCATCTCCTTGGGTTTCAAACATTATACTCCCCATAATACTTTGCTCAAAGGTATGCATTTCCTTCGTTCATCCTCCAACGTTTCTTCACCATCATCTCACACTTCACCTCCCAGTATTTCCTCCGCGTCCATTGACTGCGTTCTCGAGGACGTCAGTGTCAAACGACTTAAGTTATTGGTATCGACCACATCGAAGCAAGACGAAGCTCCCCATTTTGTTCATTCATGGGATCGGGGTAAGCTCTGTTTTCGATTCGTTAGTGTTTGTTATCGTCTCCGACGTCCCGTACTATATCCCCCTGCCTTCTCATTTCCACTGCGCTCGCGAACGTAGCTGATCATGACCTTTATGTCGCGCATATAGATTGGTCTCTGGCCATATGTCCACTTCATTCAAGAACTCATAAACCAAGATCCGGAAGTGGGCATCCTAGCACTCGAGATTCTCCCAATTTCAAGCCGTATCACCAACCCACCTCTCGCACGACAAGCCTTCCTATCCGAACTCCGCAAGATCCTAGATTCTATCTCCTTCTCTTCCCCTTCCTCTTCCTCCACAACCTCACAACAGTATCTCTTGATCTCCCACTCCTACGGCACCTTCTTGACCTCGCATATCCTCCACTCCCCACTCTCATCCCGCTTCCCATGTATCATCCTCGTCGACCCCATCCCATTCCTCTTGCACCACCCAAGCGTTGCATATAACTTTGTGTACAGAGTACCGAAGACGGGCCCGCAGTGGCAGTTGTGGTATTTTGCGAGTCGGGACCCGGATGTGGCGAGGGCTATTTCGAGGTGGTTCTTTTGGAGTGAGGGGTCTTTGTGGAGGGAGGATTTGGGGATTGGAGAGGACGTCGGGGAGGGATCGAGCAGAGAGAACGTGGTCGCTGGAGGAGAAGGGATAGGAGGAGGCAACACTGGGGTGGGCGAGAATGGGGATGAGCGGGTAGACGGGCTGGTGGATGTAGGGAAGGGAAAGGAGAAGAGAAGATGTTTGGTCGTCCTTTCTGGCTCAGACCAGATAGTCGACTCACAAGAAGTCTTTCCCTATCTCACCCTTGGTCAACCTGCCCTTTGCGAACGGAGCTCTGAGAACGAGGAGAGACTACGGTGGAGGGACGAGAAAGGAAGACTTGAGGTAGTGTTGTGTGAGGGGCTGGATCATGCGATGGTGTTTGATTCGCTTGGGAGGAGGAGCGTGTTGCTTGAGGGCGTGAAGGGGTTGCAGGATGGGATGAGTGTACGGAGCGCGTAAGTGATTATGATAGAAACGACCTGGTGTACGACTTTGTGTATAATGATGAACCTCACGAAGAAACTTTCGCTGTCTACTCCGAGGAGAAATCATCCGATTTGAACTTATCGAGGTCACGGTGAAGGAGTAGTCAATGACTGCGGTTGCCCTGCTCGCCTCATCGTTGATCGTCACTCTTGATACTTTCGTTGGCACGGACCGCATGGTTTTTCATGAAAGGTTATTGATTGAGGTGACTACGAATATCACTGGGTAATCATCGAACAAATGCATTACATATCGTGAAGTCCTTCGTATATGAGGGAAGAAAAAAAGCTCAAGATCAAGAAGATAGTCAAGGAATAGGGAATCAGGGAACACTACTTCAATACAAGTCGGAGAGATGAAGGAGAAAGAGAGCAGAGGCGACGAAAACAAAAGTGTCCATTGTGAGAATCATGGGAGACAGGGGGGGGGTCGGGCGGAGGGTGGGGTTCGATATGGTGGCTTGTTGAATTATGCAGGTGTGGATACGATGTGGATGGGTGCAAGAGAGAGGGGGTGGGACCTGGGTGGATTTGTACAGAGAAAAGTTTTCGCGTCGTGCATGTGTGCCGAGGTATTTGAGTGTGATGGGTTACACGATGGAGAATACGAGCTCATTTTGTGCTCGTATCTGAGTGCCTTTGCCACTCTTGAATCGGCGGCCAAAGGCGGGAACCGAGGTCTTGTTGTCTAATCTTGACAAGAAGGCCTGAATCTCGACAGGAGACGCAAAGTAAGAAGTGAGTCAGGCGGCAAAGGCACTCGGATACGAGTACAAAATGAGCCTCGTATTCTTCATCGTGTAAAAGATTACACTAGCCGAGTCCAGCTGGAGGAAAATATAGTTTTAGATGGAGATCGTAAAATTCTGGGATTTTCCGTACCTCGAGCTGATCGTAACGGCAATACGTTACTATAGACGCTGGGCTTTTTCTAGATGCTCCAAGATGTGTCGCATGGGTGGCCGGTCTTGCCAGCGTGGACGCCAGCATTCGAGAATGATGTCCCAAAGAGAGTTGGACAGGCCGGGAGCAGAGGGTCGTTTCTGTGGGTTTCCATTGGTAATTTCCATCAACAGTGGAAGGATTGCCATAGCATCGATTTCGGGGAAAGGATGGCATTCCGCGAAGGCCTAGCAGCATCGTCAGTATCGTACCTTTGAGAAAGAGGTGTAGCCTGCGTACCTCCCAAGCTGTCAGACCAAATGCCCAAACGTCGCTCTCCCATCTACGATTGTAGTCTTGACGGTCCCACTTTTGAGGTTCCAACAGCTCTGGTGCCCACCATCGCGGAGACCCGCGAGAGTCAAGCTGGGTGGTCGTCGTAAGATCTTTGTGTGTCATTGAACTTTCGCCGAAATCCGCTAGTCGAGCGCGGTGCGCAGAGTCGATCAGGACGTTCAACTGTAGTGAGGACGGTCAAATGTCGAACCAGGTTATGCATCATAAGACTTACACTCTTTACGTCCCCATGCACTAGTCCACAAGAATGAACGTATTGTAGGCCAGCCGCTAAGTCAGTGATCTGAAAACCCAGATTATCACCGAACAGGAAAACGAACATGAACAGGTGGACATACAAGCTTTACACGATTCACATCTGAGTGTTTTTTCACGAAATCCAGCAAGTTACCATTGGGCATCCACTCGGAGACCATGCAGAGACGGCCCTTGAATTCTGATAACCCAAACACGGGGACTATGTTCGGATGGCGAAGCCTGTGCGATACGAGGGCTTCGATGCACAAGTCCTACGATAACAGGAAGGTGAGTGTACGGAAAAAACTCGCCGAACGTGAAATCAAACGCACCAACTCAGGATTTCGATCCGCCCGATACTGAGGTACCTTGACAGCGACAAGCCCTGTAGGGCAGGAAACCTTGTATACCTCAGAGAAACCTCCGCAACCATCGGGTTCCTTTGAGCTGGAAGAGAAGACTGCGCGGATGTCCAGATCTTGTGGGAATTTATGCGAACGCTTGCATAGCTTTTGCAAAATGGCGAATAGCCTTTGGGAGTTGGTTGACTGAGTACGTGCATTCAACAACTACGGATATGTTAGTGACGATAAAGAGACGAAACAGATTACTAACTTCGTGAATTAGGTCGACGGTGAACTGTGCTCGCTCATTCTCCAGATTGATTATGGATGAGACCCCTTCGGAAGTAGCGAGGACGGAATTGAGAAGTAGCGGAATGTCACGACGACGAGTAGGAACATTGCAATTACATTGGCCGGAATGGAAGGGGCAACAGCGTCTGGATCGGCGTCAGAATGGTCATTCTCGACAGTGTAATTATATATCAAGGACTTACGACCAGATGGTTGACCAACGGAAAATAGGCTTGAGGGACGGAAAGAGAGAAATAATTCGAGGTGTTCGAACACCTTTCAAGAAACGAAGCAGGCTTTCTGGCAATGCGCCAAACCAGTGGCGGGGGTGGTGGCGAGGATACAGTCCAAGTAATAATACTGAGCCCGACAACATGAGAAACAAGGTGAGAAATGCTAGAACAGAGACACCTACGGGTGGAGCCAAGTAAGACGACACTTATTAGTCTCAGCAGAGCATCCAGCGTCTCATCACTGCCCAACCATCGCTGGGCAGTAATGAAACCTATTTATCATTTCGACTCAGTAATTCAAAAATATGTAGAGAAACACGAACATTGGATACCCCGCTGAAGCCAATATTGAGGTTTAGGCCATGGTGAACAAAGGAAAGGCAGAGTAGATTGGCGAGGACTCGTTCGACGGTCCTCGCTTGAAGCGAAGGAGTGGGGAGGCCAGAAACGGGAGAGGCACCTTGATCGCGGATCGAAGGCGCTACCAATACGGACAGAAATGAATGGAGTGGGCTTCTGTCAAAGAGCTCAGAGGCAGCCAAATTGGATTGGCGGATCCTAAGTAGCGAGGGCGTCTGGGACGGAGGGATAGGGTTGGAGTAGGGATCGGCGGAGAGATAGGTGCGGAGCGAGGATGTGTCCGGAGTACAAATGGGTTCGGAGTAGAGACGGGTTCAGCGGAGCGTGAGTTCAGTGTCGAAGAAAATACAAGGGTGACCCTCAAGGGCACCCTAACGACTGTCGATGTGGCAGGTCCCTGGGAGGTTCGATGAGTGATGGTTGAACAATCAAGAAGGGTGAAACCTCACCTGGCTAGCCTGAGGGCGATCGAAAGCCAGAGGAACGGACGAGGAGATTTCGCCAAGGGTCATATTCACAACACAACCCTGCTTTTATACCCAGCCATATCGAAGGTGATCTCTCCTCCCGCAGTTTGTGGGTCCCTGATTATACCAGAACATTCCCAACAGTGTACAGCACCTAAGCCATTGTTAGATAGAAAGCTGAGCATCTGTATTTAGGATGATCCTCGAGGCAGTGACTATGACGAAATAGATGCCCAAAGCAGGGATAATCGAGTCATGGTATATTGGAAAGGCGACCAAGAATCAGGGCCTGCGGAATTCGCAGCAACGAGACGTATAGGAGAATCGCGAAAGTGGCAATTCATAAGTAGACGAAATTAAGAGAGTCGGAGAGTCCAGTATTGTCGATTGATTGTCGATGAAACTGTGATAACGCGTGAACTCTAACCATGTTTCAAACTACGATGAGAAGGACAGTCCATTTCCCAGCTCTGATCAGCTCGAGGATGTGTGCTAGCCGATAGCGCCAACCTGAAATGTTGCAATATCGAATACATCTCTGCGTGTGGTTCAGGGGATCGAAAAGAGTGTTCATAGAATGGAAGAATCGTATGTGATACGCACGGCAGGTTATTAGGGATCGGGAAAGCGCATGTAGCCAGGGCTGTAAATGCGACTGACACAGGAGAATCAATTCTATAGTTGAGTAGAGGGGGAATTCGAACAATGGAACCCCAAGTCGACTTGAAACGGAGGCCTGGAAAGGATGTCAGTCTGGGCCTTAATGGAAAGCACCGACGACCGTCACCTACGTCGATGTCTACTCCTGCCCCGAACTCTTCGAAGAGAAGTCGAAGTCCACAACGAGAACTTGAGCAAAAAGGCATCCACCTCAATTTGCGGTAGAGTGAGATGGAGCGTAACATCAAGGCACAAAAGCTGGTGCCGGAATTTGTGGTGCTGGGAATTTCGCTGCTCGTGTTCCAACCCCTCGCCGTCTTGAACTTTGCCGTTACGGTAGGGAGATTTTTCTACAGGTGAAATTCGGTACGTGTTAGATCAAGGACGGACAGAATGAGTAGATCCCTCGACTGCTCTGTGAAGGAGACAAGGACAGAAATCAGCGAAATGTTCACAAAAGATATGAGCAGAGATCGGAGAGTACGAGGGATGGAGCTTACTATGGCAGGTTCCTTCGTTTCCGTCGTCAAGTTGATTCTATGTTCGAAAGGAGACAATTGTCGAAAGCTTGGAGTGTCCAATCGTGGCAACATTTGCAAATGCGAACTGGAAAGGGTTAGAGAGGGATGATGATGATGAGGGAGAGTCCAGTACGATCTGAATTGAGGTCTGGAAGTTTCAAATCATAAATGACCCAACTCGTTCGAGGTCTTCAACCTCTGATGAGATCGTAAAACTGGGAGGATGAACCAGATCCCGGTCCACGGATATACGAGCCAGGATTACTGAAAGACCAAGATGGTGTCGCGACTAGCTAAAGTTGTGGATTCCCCATACGCTCTGGGAAGCACGACCTAGCAAGTAGCAGCAGGGACTTAGTGATTCGAGCCAGAGTGAGGAGAGAAACGTGTGCAGTGATGGGCCCGGGAAATGGATAGAAGGTTGAATAGTGAATCGTACCTCATGGTTTGGTAAGTATCTTCGAACGCCACGTAAGGAAGAAATAGGGCGTGAGGAGTGAATTGCTCGGTCGTCGAAGCACGATCTAACTCGTCAAAAACAGACTCTCAATCAAGGCATCTCCGGCCGGATCTGGAGATGAGTGGTGGGCAAGCCCGGTGGGATTGTCAATGAAGACACTGGAGATGATCCTCCGACCTCCTCTCGCCTCATAGCCACCTCGCCTTCCTCGGGGTTCATCGCACACGACACAGCAGCTATCAATCCACATAAATACCTGGAATATCTGGAGACGACAGGCTGAGAATCCAAGGCTGGCATGCTGAAATTTCTCATACCGCGCATCCAGTTGACTGACGCAAGGCCATGAAAGGACCCGGGTCACTATCATATATGTATGTCCGTTGAAAAACCTCTTTTTGCCTCTGAAATATGCAAACTTTTGACAGTAAATGGCACTTTGTGGGCGAACCAGAGCTTTTTTTGGCCTGTTGTTTCGACCAAAAACCTTCTATCTCACCATTCTATGGCATCTAGCATCGGTACGAGGTGTTACCCTGGTGGATCGCGAAATAGCCCTCTGAAATATGCCTCTGAAATATGCTATCGGACGGATGGACATATTCGGTAGTGACCCGGGTCCTGCTATGAATCAACCAAGAATGACGTAAACAAAATCTGGCGAAGTAGATAGGACAGAGAAACAGGGTCGTGTGTTCAGGTCAACTGAACCCAGTTGTCCAGAGATATTCGCAGAATAGTTCGACTGGCGAGTAGACAGAAAAAAGGAGCGTCGCCAACAATGTGTGGGCACAATTCCCAAGCTACGGATGATCTCATCGATCTGTGTTGCGCTGTGTGAGCAGCTGGGTCATGCGACGGCATTTGATTCCCCTGCGGAAGGAGCGTGTTCAAGTTGCTGAGGGCGTCAAGCCTAACTGGATGAGTGACCGTGCAGAGCGTAAGTGATCATGATAGAGATGACTGGTCATTGATGGAGGTGGCGACGAGTATCGGAACATACTGCCCAATCCTCGAAACAAATACATTGTACATCGCGAAGTCCTTCGTATATGAGTGAAGGAGGGTAGAGACCAAGAAGACAGTGAGATAATTGGGGAATCAGGAAAGGAGACTTCTTTTGCATGACTGGAATTGAAAGGAGACAGAGAAAGGAAGAAAGCAGAAGAGAAAAAAGCAGGAGTGTTGTTCGCGGAAGTATAGGGTGAGGCGGGACGGGCAGTGGTTCGACGCGTTGGCGTAGTTTAGGTATTCTTCATCGGGTGCAAAATTACATTGGCCTCGTCCAGCTGGAGGAACAAGTCGCTTTAGATGATTATCGTGAAATTTGGGGATTTTCCTTACCTCCAGATGATCGAAATCGACAACATTCCTATGAATGCCATGCTTTTTCGAGACATTCCAAGACGTGTTGCATGGTTGGGCGGTCTTTCCAGCGTAGTTGCCAGCATTCCATGATGATGTCCCAAAGAGAGTCGGACAAGCCGGGAGTAGAGGGTCGTTTCTGCGGATTTCCACTTGTAATTTCCATCAACAGCGCAATGATTGCCCTAGCATCGATATGGGGGAAAGGATGGCATTCCGCGAAGACCTAACAGAATTGTCGGCATAACCCTTGAAAGGTGTAGCACGCGTACCTCCCAAGCTGTCATACCAAATGCCCAAACGTCGCTCTCCCATCTACGATTGTAATCTTGACGATCCCACTTTTGACAATCCCACTTTCGAGGTTCCCAGAATTCTGGTGCCCACCATCGCGGAGACCCGCCAGAGTTGAGCTGAGTGGTCGTCGTGACATCTTGGTGTGTGATTGTACTTTCGCCAAAATCTGCTAGCCGAGCACGGTGCGTAGAGTCGATCAGGACGTTCAACTGTTGTGATTACGGTCAAACGCTGAACGAATTTGGGTATCCTAAGACTTACGCTCTTTACGTCCCCATGCACTAGTCCACACGAATGAACGTATTTCAGACCCGTCGCCAAGTCAATGATCTGAAAACCCAGATTCTCGCCGAATCAGGAGACGTAGATGAATAGGAGAACATACGAGTTTCACGCGATCCACATCTGAGTGTTCTTTCACAAAATCCAGCAAGTTACCATTGGACATCCACTCGGAGACCATGCAGAGACGGCCATTGAATTCTGATAACCCAAACACAGGGACTATGTTCGGATGGCGAAGCCTTTGGGATACGAGAGCTTCGATGTGCAAGTCCTACGATAACCGGAAGTTGAGCGCACGGGAAAAAACTCGCTGAATATGGAATCAAACACACCAACTCATGACGTCGATCAGCCCGATACCTAGGCACCTTGGTAGCAACAAGCCCGGTAGCGTGGGAAACCTTGTAAACCTCAGAAAAACCTCCGCAACCATCAGGTTCCTTTGAGCTGGAAGAGAAGACCGCTTGGATGTCCAGATCTTGTGGGAATTTATGCGAACGCTTGCATAGCTTTTTCAAAATAGCGAATAGCTTTTGAGAGTTGGGTGGCTGAGTACGTGCATTCAACAACTAAGAAGATGTTAGTGAGGATAAAGAGACGCAAAAGATTACAAACTTCGTGAATCAGGTCGGTGGTGAACTGTGCTTGCTCATTCTGCAGATTGATTATGGAAGAGATCCCGTCGGAGGTATCGAGGATGGAATTGAGAAGTAGTGGAATGTCACGGCGACGAGCAGGAACATTGCAATGACATTGGCTGGAATGGAAGGGGCAACGGTGTCTGGATAGGCATCAGAATGCTGATCCACGACGGTGTGATTGTATCAAGGACTTACGGCGAGATGGTTGACCAACGGAAAATGGGCTTGAGGGACGAAAAGAGAGAAATATTTCTAGGTGTTCGAAAACCATTCAAAAAGGGATGTAGTCTTGCTGAGAATGCACCAAACCAGTGGCGGGGGTGGTGGCGAAGAGATATTCCAAGTAATACTGAGCTTGACAACATGAGAACCAAGATGATAAATGCTAGAACAAAGCCACCTACGCGTGGAGAGAAGCAAAACGACAATTATTGGTTTCGGTTGAGCGCCCAGCGCCCGGTCGCCCACCAACAATCGTTGGGAGGTTAAGGGGCCTACACATCATTTCAACTCAGGGCATGACAACAACACGTAGAGAAACACGAACGCTGGGCGCTCAAAGGAACCCAATAATGAAGATTAAGCCATGGGGAAGAAAGGAAAGACAGTGTAGATTGGCGAGGACCGGGTCGACGGTCCTCACGTGAAGTGAAGGAATGGAGAAGACAGAAACGGGACTAAGCAACCTGATCGCAGATCGAAGGTGCTACGAAGATGAAGGGAAATGATCGGAGTGGCTTCTGTCAAAGAGCTCAGAGGCGGCCCAATGGGATTGGCTTGTCCTGGGTAGCGTGGGTGCGTGGGATAGAGGAATAGGTTTGGATGGATGAGCGGTGTAGGGATAGGCTCGGAGTGAGGATAGGACCGAAGTAAGGATAGGTTCGGAGTGGGGAGGAGGATGGGTTTGGTGTCAAGGGTGGCCCACAAGGGCCTCCTAACGACTGTCAATGGGAGTGGGAGTGGTCCTTGGAAGGCTCGATGAGGGATGATTAAACAATCAAGAGACAGTGAAACCTCACCTGACAAGCCTGTGAAGGCGGCTGCAAGTCAGAGGAACGGGCGAGGACAATTCGCCAAACGTCACATCCACAACGACCCTACTTTATACCCAGCCATATGAACGTGTTCTCTCATCCCGCAGTTTGTGGGTCCCTGATTATACCAGAACATTCCTTCTAAGCGCCCATAACGCACAGCACCTAAGCCATTGTTGGAAGAAAGGTTGAATAGCTGTATTTAGGATGATCCTCGAGGCAGTCACGATGACGAGATAGGCGCCGAAAGCAGGAATTATCGAATGTCCATCAACAGTGCCGAAATCCTTCGGAGGATTTGGAGCCAAGACAGACTCGCAAATAAAGAATCCGGGCCCGCAGAATGCGCAGCAATGAGTCGCCTTGAGAAGAACTCAAAGACTGCGCACTATTCAGTAATGTCTAGCGACAGGTCAGCAAGTTAGAAAGTCAATCGCAGAGTCCGGATTTCCTCGTGATAGTGGCAGTTCATAAACGTTCGAGGGAGCGGTGCAGCGCCTGGAGCGAGGGATGTAAGGCCAACTGGCGCGAGGGAATCAAGAGAACAAACGACTGCAACAAAGACACCAGGCTAAGGATCCCAAACAACTCCACTAGGACACCCAACGTTCTGGCTAATCAGGCCTTCCTAACGACCAATCAGAATGCACTTGAGAGTCGCTCAACTCGAGAAATCCATTACCCCACCTTTGGAGCTTTTCAACTCTACGTAACGAATTCGAATAGTCATTTCCTGCTTGCTCTGGCAAGGAGGGCTGGAGGAAGTATGTCAGTCACAAGCTTCGACGGCTGCGCCGGCAGAGGGGCCAGGAGAGTATGAAGGATGGTGCTTAAAAGGGGTAGGTTCCGTCGCGTAAAGTCCGGAAGACTGAATCGGCAACATCCCAAGTCATTCGCGGCCCTCGAACCATTTTTCCGAGAATTGAAGTGCGCCAACAACACGGAGGCCGAACCATCAGCTCCCAGTCCAGGAATATACGAGCAAGGAATCATCGAGGAACCAAAGTCGTATCATGACCGGCCACGGCGTGGATTACCTCACAAGGGCAGGGCCGCCTGATTCGCGGAAATCAGAACCTAGCAAGTAGAGACAAAGGCTTAGGGATGGGAGGCGGGGTGAACGAGGGCGGTGGTGGGTCTTGACTTGAGATCGATGGGGTGGGACGAGTGGCGATTGCTCTGTCTTCACCATCGTAGAATGATCTAGCCCGAAGGTCGTCAAAGACAGGCTCTCAACCAAGCCCCTGCTGGCTGAAACCGGGGACGAGCGTTGGGTAAACTCGATGGGGCGATCGCAGGGTTGAAGACACAAGGAGATGGTCCTTGAGCCTCCTCTTGCCTCATGGCCACCTCGTCTTTCTCAAAATTCATCGCACACGACGCAGTTGTCGATCCACGTAAATGTCTGGGATATCTGGAGACGATAAGCTGAGAATCCAAGACGGCACGCCGAAAATTCTCATATTGAGGCAACAAGTTGACTCACGCAGAAATCCACAAATCAACCAAGAATGACCTAAACGACAGAAAAATCTGGCGGTGTGGATAGGATAGAGGAACAGGGTCGTGTGCTCACGACAACTGAACCCAGCTGTCCAGAGGTATTCGCAGAAGACTCTGTATAGTTCGATTGGTGAGGAGACAGAAAAAAGGAGAGATCACCGAAAACGGGCGTGGGCACAGCTTTGGGGTCGAAATTCCCAGGGTTATACACGTGGACGTTGAGCGGCTGGATCATGCGACGGCGTTTGATTCCCCTGTGGAAGGAGTGTGTTGCTTGAAGCCTGACTGGATGAGTGACCGCGCAGAGCGCAAGTGTTTATGATAGAGACGACTTGTCATTGATGGAGGTGATTACGAATATTGGTACATACTGCGCAATCCTCGAAACAAATACATTGTACATTGCTAAGTCCTTCGTATATGAGTGAAGAAGGAAGCTAGAGACCAAGAAGACAGTGAAATAATTGGGGAATCAGGAAAGGAGACTTCTTTGCAAGACGGGAAATGAAAGGAGACAGAGAAAGGAAGAGAGCAGAAGAGAAAAAAACAGGAGTGTTGTTCGCGGGAGTATAGGGTGTGGCGGGACAAGCAGTGGTTCGACGCGTTGGCGTAGTTTAGGTATTCTTCACCGTGCAAAATTACATTGGCCTCGTCCAGCTGGAGGAACAGGTCGCTTTAGATGGTTATCGTGAAATTTGGGTATCTTCCTCACCTCGAGATCATCGCAATTGACAACATGCCTATGAATGCCGGGCTTCTTCGAGACGTTCCAAGATGTGTAGCATGGGTGGCCGGTCTTGCCAGCGCGGGCTCCAGCATTCAACGATGATATCCCAAAGACAGTCGGACAAGCCGGGAGCAGCGGGTCGTTCTTGTGGATTTCCATTGGTAATTTCCATCAACAGTGGAAGCATTGCCTTCGTGTCGGGGAAAGGATGGCATTCCGCGAAGACCTAGCAACATCATCAGTATCGTACTTCTGAGAAAGAGGTGTAGCCTGTGTACCTCCCAAGCTGTCAGACCAAATGCCCAAACGTCACTCTCCCATCTACGATTATAATCTGGACGGTCCCACGTTTGAGGTTCCGACAGCTCTGGTGCCCACCATCGCGGAGACCCGCGAGAGTCGAGCTGGGTGGTCGTCGTGAGATCTTTGTGTGTCACGATACTTTCGCCGAAATCTGCTAGCCGAGCACAATGCGAGCAGTCGATGAGGACGTTCAACTGTTATGAGGACGGTCAGATGCCGAACGAGTTTAGGCATCGTAGGACTGACACTCTTCACATCCCCATGCACGAGTCCACAAGAATGGACGTATTGTAGACCAGTCGCGAAGTCAATAATCTGAAAACCAGATCAGCACAGAATAGGTAAATGTAGATGAAAAGAGACACGTACGAGTTTCAGACGATCCACAACTGTGTGTTTTTTCACATATTCCAGCAAGTTACCATTGGGCATCCACTCGGAAACCATGCAGAGACGACTCTGGAATTCTGATAACCCAAACACGGGGACGACATTTGGGTGACGAAGTCTTTGCGATACGAGAGCTTCGATGCGTAAGTCCTATGATAAGCGGAGGTTGAATGTCCCGAATAACTCGCTGGACACGAAATCAAACATACCGACTCAGGACGCCGATGCTGAAGCAGCTTGACAGCGACAAGCCCGATCGTGGAGGAAACCTTGTAGACCTCAGAGAAACCTCCGAGACCATCAGGTTCGCTTGAGTTGGAAGAGAGGGCTTCACGGAAATAAAGATTTTTTGGGAATTTGTGCGAACGCTTGCATAACTTTTGCAAGATGGCAAATAACCTTTGGGAGTTGGGTTGCTGAGTAGGTGGATTCAACAACTACGAAGATGTTAGTGAGGATAAAAGAGATGAAATAGATTACCAACTTCGTGAATCAGGTCGACGGCAAACTGTGCTTGCTCATTTTGCAGATTGGTGATGGAAGAAACCCCTTCAGAGGTAGCGAGGATAGTATCGAGTAGGAGCGGAATGTCGCGGCGGGTAGTTGGAACCCTGCAATGACATGGACTCGCGTGGAAGGGGCACCGACGTCTGGATACAAATCAGTACAATCATTCTCGGTAGTGTACTCTCATCTCAGAACTTACGACCAGATCGTAGGCCAACGAAAAACAAGTTTGAGGCAGGAAAAGAGAGAAATATTTGGAGGTCTTCGAAAACCATTCAAGTGGAAAAGCAGGCTTATCGGCGCACGCCAGACCAGTTGCGGGGGCGGGCGAAGGGCCATTCCGATGATAATCGCGCAACTTAACAAATTAACCACCATGAGTCTCGCTCTTGGCCGATTGCTGAATGAACATACAGATAATCTCACACAGAGAAAGTCGGTCATCCAGCAGCCGATTTCCGTCCAACAACGGTTGGACGGTAACGAAAGCTATGGATCATTTCAACTCAGTACTACAAAAATATAGCGAGAAACACGAACGTTTTCATGTGACCCCGACGACGACATAATGACGGTCAGGAGAAACAGGAAAGGGTGGTGTAGATTGGCGAGGACCGATGAAGGGTCCTCGAGTGAAGCGAAGGAGTGGAGAGGCTAGACGCGGGAGTAACCAAGCCTGTGAGAGCAGAGCGGGCGAGGAGAATTTGATAAAGTTATATCCACATCGCGACCCATCTTTTATAGTCAGCTCGGAGATAATATCCCACCCTGAGCATACCAGAACATTCCGTGTAAGTCCCCATAATGTACAGCACCTAAGCCATTGCAAGAAGAAAGGCTGGGTAGCTGTGGTTGGGAAGATCATCGAGGTAGCCACGATGGCGAGATAGGCGCCCAAAGCTCGGATTATTGAATGTCGACAAGCAGTGGTGCCGAAATGCTCGGAGAAGTTTGGAGCACACGGCAAACTTGAAAGACGACAAAGAAACCGAGCCTGCGAAATGCGCAGCAATGAGACGCCCTGAGGAGAAGAACTCAAGGACTGCATTGATGTCAAGCGACAGGTACAGGCAGCAGGTTCGAAAGTCAAATGCATGGTTCGGATTTCCTCGTGATAGTGGTAGTTTATAAACGTTCGAGGAAGCGGAGCAGCACCCGGAGCGAGTGATGTAAGGACAACTGACGCGACAGAATCCAGAGAACAAGTGACCACAACAAAGACGCCAGGCCAAGTGTCAAAACTGAATTAGGACACCCAGCGTTCCGAAACTTGCGTCTTCCCGGCGGCCTATTGGAATGGACGAGGGAACAGCTCAAAAGTCATTCGGTAAGTCAGTTGCCACAGCTTTGCAGCCTTTCAACTCTCCACAACGAATTCGAACAGTGGTCTCCTGCTTGCTATGGAAAGGAGGTCAGTCACAATCTTCGACGGCTGGGGCGGCAGAGCAGGCAGGAGAGTATGAGGGATGGTGCTCACGAGGGTGAGTTCAATCGTTTCAACTCTGGAAGACTGAGCTGGCAAGCAACCCCAATCGTTCGCGATCTTCAAATTCTTTGCTAAAGTGCTGAAGTGCGCCAACAACACAGAGGCCGAACCACCTCCCGATCCAAGAGTATACGAGCAAGGAATCATCGAGGAATCAAAGTCTTGTCGTGACTGGCGAGGGTGTGGATTACCCTGCAAGGACGGGACCACGTGGTTCGCGGAAATCGGAACTGGCAGGTAGCGACAAAGGCTTAGGGACGCGAGGCAGGGCGAACGGGGGGTGGCGGCGGGTCCTGACTTGAGATGGATCGACTGCTAATGGTGCCTTGGGATGGTTTAGTATGTATCTTCCAGTGCTCTGAAGTAAGGGACGGGTGGAAGGAGTAGCGTTTGCTCCCGGCCGTCTTGAGCATCGAAGAATAATCCAGCCCGAAGGTCGTCATCATCGAAGACAAGCTCTCAGCCAAGCCCCGCTGGCCGCACTGGGGATGAGCGTTGGGTAAGCTCGAGGGGGCGATCACGGATTCGAAGGTATAAGGAGATGGCCCTCAGACTTCCTCTCACCTCGTGGCCACCCCGTCTTCCTCAAAATTCACATCGCGCACGACACCACATCTATCAATCCACGTAAATATCTGAGACACCTGGAGACGATAAGCTGAGAATCCAAGACGGCGTGCTGAATTTCTCACATTGAGGCATCCAGTTGACTGACGCAGAAATCAAGGCCACGAATCAACGAAGAATGACGTAAACGACAGAAAAAATCTGGCGGTGTGGATAGGATATAGGAACAGGGTCGTGTGCTCAGGTCAACTGAACCCGGCTGTCCAGAGATATTCCCGGAAGACTCGGAAGAGTTTGACTGACGAAGAGGCAGAGGAAAAAGGAGAGACCACCAAAAACGGGCGGGCACAGCGTTGAAGTCCAAATTCTCAGGGCTTGCATGTGCTCTTACAACTGTGTTTGATTCCCCTGCTGAAGGAACGTGTTGCTTGAGGTCCTGACTAGATGAGTGACCGTGCAGAGCGTAAGTGATCATGATAGAGATGACTTATCATTGATAGAGGTGACTACGAATATTGGTACATACTACGCAATCTTCGAAACAAATACATTGTACATCGCGAAGTCCTTCGTATATGAGTGAAGGAGGAAGATAGAGACCAAGAAGACAGTGAAAATCATGATTGGGGAATCAGGAAAGGAGACTTCTTTTGCAAGACGGCAAATGAAAGGAGACAGAGAAAGGAAGAAAGCAGAAGAGAAAAAAACAGGAGTGTTGTTCGCGGGATTATAGGGTGGGGCGCGATGGGCAGTGGTTCGACGCGTTGGCCTAGGTTAGGTATTCTTCATCGGGTGCAAAATTACATTGGCCTCGTCCAGCTGGAGGAACAAGTCGCTTTAGATGATTATCGTGGAATTTGGGGATTTTCCTCGCCTCCAGATGACCGAAATCGACAACATTCCTATAAATGCCGTGCATTTTCGAGACATTCCAAGATGTGTTGCATGGTTGGGCGGTCTTGCCAGCGTAGATGCCAGCATTTGATGATGATGTCCCAAAGAGAGTCGGACAAGCCGGGAGTAGAGGGTCGTTTCTGTGGATTTCCACTGGTAACTTCCTTCAACAGTGGAACGACTGCCATACGACCGATATCGGGGAAAGGATGGCATTCCGCGAAGACCTAGCAGAATCGTCAATATCGCACCTTTGAGGGAGGTGTAGCCTGCGTACCTCCCAAGCTGTCATACCAAACGCCCAAACGTCGCTCTCCCATCTACGACTGTAATCTTGACGATCCCACTTTTGAGGTTCCCACAATTCTGGTGCACACCATCGCGGAGACCCGTGAGAGTTAAGTTGAGCGGTCGTCGTGAGATCTTCGTGTGTTATTGTACTTTCGCCAAAATCTGCTAGCCGAGCACGGTGCGCAGAGTCGATCAGGACGTTCAACTGTTGTGAGGACGGTCAAACGCTGGACGAATTTGGGTATCGTAAGACTTACACTTTTTACGTCCCCGTGCACTAGTCCACACGAATGAACGTATTTCAGACCCGTCGCCAAATCAATGATCTGAAAACCAGATTATCACCGAACAGGAAGGCGTAGGTGAAAGTCGAAGAACATACGAGTTTCACGCGATCCACATCTGAGTGTTCTTTCACAAAATCCAGCAAATTACCATTGGGCATCCACTCGGAGACCATGCAGAGACGGCCATTGAATTCCGATAACCCAAACACGCGGACTATGTTGGGATGGCGAAGCCTTTGCGATATGAGAGCTTCGATGCGCAAGTCCTACGATGACCGAAAGTTGAGCGCACGGGAAAAAACTCGCTGAATATGGAATCAAACACACCGACTCATGACGCCGATCAGCCCGATACCTAGGTACCTTGATAGCGACAAGCCCGGTAGCGCGGGAAACCTTGTATACCTCAGAGAAACCTCCGTAACCATCGGGTTCATTTGAGCTGGAAGAGAAGACTTCGCGGATGTACAGATCCTGGGGGAATGTATGCGAACGCTTGCATAGCTTTCGCAAAATGGCGAATAGCCTTTGAGAATTGGGTGACTGAGTATGTGCATTCACCAACTAAGAAGATGTTAGTGAGGATAAAGTGACGAAACAGATTACTAACGTCGTGAATCGGGTCGACGGTGAACTGTGCTTGCTCATTCTGCAGGTTAGTTATGGAGGAGACCCCTTCAGAGGTAGCGAGGACGGTATTGAGAAGTGACGGGATGTCTCGGTGATGAGTAGGAACATAGCATTGACATCGGCTGGAATGGAAGGGGCACCGACGTCTGGATATGCATCGGAATAACTATTCAGTGCAATAGTATCAAAAACTTACGACCAGATCGTAGCCCAACGGAAACCGGGCTTGGGACACGGAAAGAGATAAATATTTTCAGGTCCTCGAAGTCTATTCAAGAAGGAAAGGAGGCTTACTGACAATGCGCCAAACCAGTGGCGGGGGTGGTGGGTATAAGATATTCCCAATAGTAAAACTGAGCCCGACAACATGAGAACTAAGATGATAAATGGTAGAATGGAGACGCCTACGAGTGGAGATAAGTAATATGCTCGATATTGATCGAGTTGACGTATCGCATGCTTCATAAATGGTAAAGAAAGAATAAAGTGATAAAAGGAAGCCCGGCAGAGGCAGAGGCAGAGTGGGTCGGCGAGGACCCAGTCGACGGTCCTCGCGTGAAGCGAAGGAATGGAGAGGACAGAAACGGGAGTAAGCACCCTGATCGCAGATCGAAGATGCTACCAAAATGAAGGGAAATGATCGGAGTGGGTTTCCGTCAAAGAGCCCAGAGGCAACCCAATTGGATTGGCGTGTCCTGAGTAGCGCGGGTAGGTGGGATAGAGGAATAGGTTGGGATATGACGAGATCGGTGTGGGGATAAATTTGAAGTGAGGATGGGACCGTAGTAAGGATGGGTTCGGAGGAGGGAGGAGGATGAGTTCCGTGTTGAAGCCAATGGAAGGGAGGCCACAGGGGCCTCCCTAACGGCTGTCAATGGGAGTGGGAGTGGTCCCTGGAAGGCTCGATGAGGGATGATTAAACAATCAAGACACAGTGAAACCTCACCTGATAAGCCTGTAAAGGCCGCTGCAAGTCAGAGGGACGGGCGACGGGAATTCGCCAAGGATCATATCCACAACACGACCCTCCTTTTATACAATGCCACATGACACGTATTCTCCCGTCCCCAGTTGTGGGTCCCTGATTATGCCAGAACATTCCTTCTAAGCGCCCATAACGCACAGCACCTAAGCCATTGTTGGAAGAAAGGTTGAATAGCTGTATTTAGGATGCTCCTCGAGGTGGTCACGATGACAAGACAGGCGCCGAAAGCAGGGATTACTTATCGAATGTCCATCAGAAATGCCGGGATGCCCGGGAAGATTTGGAGCCACCCATGCCAGACTTGAAAGGCGACAAAGAATCTGCGCCTGCGGATGCGCGGCGATGAGAAGCCCTGAGGAGAAGAACCCAAAGACTGCGCAGTGTTCAGTAACGTCTAGTGACAGGTACGGGAAGCAGGTTCGAAAGTCATATGCAGGGTTCAGATTTCCTCGGAATAGTGGCAGTTCATGAACGTTCGAGGATGCGGTGGAGCACCTGGAGCGAGTGATGTAAGGACGACTGGCGCCAGAGAATCCAGAGAACAAGTGACCGCAACAAAGACACTAGGCCAAGGATCCCAACTAACTCCACTAGGACGCCCAGCCTTGCAGCCAACCACGTCTTCCTGACAACCAATTAGAGTGCAGGAGGAAATCGCTTGAAAGTCGCTCGAGAAATCTATTACCCCACCTTTGCAGCCTTTCAATTTTCCCTGACGAATTCGAACAATCATCTCCTACTTGCTCTGGATAGGAGGCCTGGAGTAAGTATGTCAGTCACGAGCTTGGACGGTTCGGCCGGCAGAGGAGGCAGGAGAGCAAGTATGAAGGATGGTGCTGACAAGGGTAGGTTCAGTCGTGTGAGTTCCGGAAGACCGAACAGATAAGCATCCCCAGTCGTTCGCGGTCTTCAATCTCTTTACCAAAGCATCGGAGTGCGCTAACACAAAGGCCGAATCATCTCCCAGTCCAAGAGTTACGAGCAGGAAATCATCGAGGAACCAATGTCATGTCATGACTGGCAAAGGTGGGGATTACCCCGCAAGGGCAGGGCCGCCTGGCTAGCGAAAATCAGAACCTGGCAGGTAGCGACAAAGGCTTGGGGACGTGAGGCAGGGTGAACGGGGGGCGGTGATGGATCCTGACTTGAGATGGATGGATTGTAAACGGTGCCTTGAGATGGTTTGGGATGTGTCTTCAAGTGTTCTGGAGTAAGGAACGGGGCATGAGTGACGATTACTTCGCCTTGACCATCGAAGAATGATTCAATCTGATCGTTCATCAAAGGCAGGCTCTCAACCAAGGTCCCGCTAGACGACACTGGAGATGAGCGTCGGGTAAACTCAATAGGGCGATCGACGGGGAGGAAGGACGAGGAGATTGTCCCTGCGCCTCCGCATCCTGACGCATGGCAACCTCGTCTTCGCCAGAACCAATGGCACACGCCACAGCAGCAGTCAATCCACGTAGATATCTGGGATATCCGAGGGCGATAAGCTGAGGATCCAAGACGGCATGCTGAAATTTCTCATATCGAGGCATCCAGTTGACTGACGCAGAAATCAAGGCCACGAATCAACCACGAATGACGTAAAAGACTGGAAAATTTTTGGCGGTGTGGATAGGATAGAGGAATAGGGTCGTGTGCTCAGGTCAACTGAACCCAGCTATCCAGAGATACAGTATTCGCAGAAGACTCTGTATAGTTCGACTGGCAAGGAGGCAGAGAAAAAAGGAGAGACAACCCAAAACGGGCGTGGGCACAGCGTTGAAGTCCAAATTCCCAGGGGTACGCAACCGTAACCCCGGTTGGGACAGTCCTCCAAATTAACAGCTTTGCCTCCACCGCCTGCGCTCGTCGTCTCCCGCCATGGCAGCGTCCTTTGCCGCCTACGCCTCCCAATTCCTCCATCGACAGCAGAATGTCGAAGCCAGCATGTCCTCAAGCCAGCCCCTTTTTTTCTCATTTACAACAGATAACGGGTCGCGTGGGGCTATCAACCACGATACTGATCTTGACGACTTGGACGACCCCCATTTACGCGGGGCGAGTGAGGTCGAGGAGAGAGTGAGAGGTGGTTATGAGATTGGAGATGATGATGACCCGTATTTGAGGTTGGATGAGGAGGATGGGTTGGTCGGAGGCGGGAGGGGAGGAGGGAGGGATGAGTCACATTCGGTGCCATTGCTGCAGTCCCATGCTGAGCAGAATCATGGCTGGTTGGCCCATGCATCTCCCCTGCGCTCTCCTTCTCCTTTATCAACATCCTCCGAAGAGACCAGCTCGCCCCAGGAGCGTTTTCTGGAACCCCCTCGAACGATGCGGAACCATCCACCTCCACCTCCGCCCCCTCCCCGCACAGCAATTTCTCTTTCCTTGACCGAATCCCTGCTACCTCGAGATGGAACCTCACGACCGATGGACGTATTCTCCCTGCCAGATCCTCGTCACATCACGAAAGGCCGTCGGAAATACAATGATTCGATATGGACAGCTCTATGGTGCACGGGCGTGGGCCTCTGCTATTTCTTCTCCATCCTCCTCCTCTTCCTCACCCACAAACCATCAAATCCAGAACGTGCCATCTTGCCATACACAACCCTCCTCCACACAGTGCCCCTCCTCACCATCATTACCTTCCTGAGCGCCATCGTCTCATACGCACATATCTTTGTCCTACGGATATTCGCTGCACCCGTTGTCATTGCTACTTCTGTCTTTATCCCTGCTACGCTTTTTATCTCTGCGGTTTGGGCGTTTGTGGGGAGTTTCATGTGGGATGCGGATCAGGAGCCTACTTGGGGAGAGACTGTTGGGTAAGCTCCCCTTTACATTACATACCGAATTTTTCGACATCTGACCCGATTTTGAAAGACTCCGATTGTTCTCCATCATCCCCCTCGCCCTCTCAATCCTAACAGCACGTCGCCTCGTCCACCTCCCCCAACAAATCCACTCCACCTCATCCCTCCTCAACCTAACAACCCGCCTCCTAATCGCCAACCCCTTCCTCTTAGCTCTATCCCCGGCGATCCTCCTTACATCTCTCCTAGCATCACTACCCTTCCTCACGCTCATATTCCGTCTCCTATTGATCGGGTACGTCAGGCAGAAACCAGAAGGTTGGGAATGGCATGTGATGGCATGGGCAGATTGGGCGATCGTGGGGACTGTTGGGGTTTGGCTGTGGAGTTGGGGTGTTGCGAGAGGGTTGTTGAGGGTTACTACTGCTGGTGTTATCGGTGCTTGGTATTATTCCGAGTACGTCCCCCTTTCCACCACTCGTTTTCGTCCCTTTCGATTGAAGCTTAATTAATCCCTTTCTTTGCCCGAATAGCCCAGCACTACCCCCTCCACCCCCAACCTCGACTCATACAATCCACGCAGCCCTAACCCGATCCACCCAACCATCCCTAGGCTCCATAACCCTCTCAGCCCTAATCCTAACCTCAATCCGCTTATTAGTCCTCCTCTCAACCTTCCTTCGCATCATCCCACATTACCTCCCCGTACAACTCCGACCTGTGGCCATGGTGTGTGGTTTGGCAGCGACTTATTTGGAGAGTGCGACGGGGACGTTGAGCGGTTATGCGTTGGTTTATGTTGGGTTGACTGGGGATAGGTTTTGGGTGGGCGCTAGGAGGAGTAGGGTGCTTGTTGGTGTTGCTGAAGGTGGGCAAGGTGGGAGGTATAAGAAGAGGTTTCAGACTGAACGTATGTCTTATTTGTTTTGTGATTGAGATGGGGCTGATTATATGCGCGTGTGTGCGTGATGGTTTTGCAGCCCCGTTAACGTTGTTGACTATCGCGCCGTTGACTCTGACGTTCCCGTTCGCTTTGACGACATATTTGTTCGTTGCACATACATTGGGTGCTCCTGAACAGGCTCTTGGAGCGGCTGTCCTGGCGGGCGGGGTGACTGCTCTTGTTGGGTTGTTCTGTGTTGGTTTGGTCAAGGATACGTGAGTAGATCCATCTATCCCATATGTTTGTTCACGGTGACTGATATTGGTGGTTTGTAGTGCTGATACGTTGTATCTTTGCTACTGTATCGACAAGGATGTTGGGGAGAAGAGGAGACCGGAGGTGTTTGATACGGTGTGTATTCCTTGTCTCATGTCGCAGCTGTCTTCTTGACAGATGATGGAATTTATAGTTTGAGTATGAGAATCGACGAACGACGGTAACTCCTCAACGACCCCAAACCCAAACCCCACATATCCAACCCCGTATCCCTCAACGACCTCAATCTCCACCTCAACCTCGTAAAGATCCTCGTCACCAACCTCAGCAACAACCTCGTCAACCAACCCCTCAACGTGCCCGTGAACCTCTAATGCCAATCCATCACGAAGATGCAGAAGAAACCGAAGAAGATCCAAACCCTTTCCTCGTCGAAGCTCCCTTACCACAATCGTATCTGAGTAACTCCGGCGTTACTTCGCCTGGTCAATCACAATCTCGGTTGACGTCTCCGCCTAATTCGAGATTGCGACATCATGTGGCTGGAGGTGGGGATTTGGAGAGTGGGATGTTGACTAGTAAGGAGGAAGCTGGGGAGAGTAGTGAAGGTGAAGGTGAAGGAGAGGATTCGCAGATGTTCCCTGGCTCTGATTTCTTTTGATTTGGTGAGGGTGGTTGCTCGATCAGGTGCATTGCGTGGGCGTTGTCATCACACGTCGACTTTTGGTCGGTATTCGATCCATGCTTCAAGAGCTGTTATGGACTATGCAACCGATGCATTTGCCTCCTCTC
This sequence comes from Jaapia argillacea MUCL 33604, assembly GCA_000697665.1. Lineage (NCBI taxonomy): Eukaryota > Fungi > Basidiomycota > Agaricomycetes > Jaapiales > Jaapiaceae > Jaapia > Jaapia argillacea. Next base: position 17,284 of record KL197763.1, on the reverse strand, counting down.
TATATTTTCATTATTGTTTAGTTGACGATGATCATGACTCCGATCACGTCGTTGTAGCTAGCCATCATGTCTATATGATCTATAGATCCTTTTCCGACACTTCGTACTTAGTAGTAGGCACACGCACCTTACAGTAATGCACCGTCTTGTATGCATACATCGTTCCTGGTGGTCCAGATGCGGAGTAGGGCAAGGACGTCGACTGCGACATCACACAACGGACGACATTTTGTCTGTTCGAGTGAAGGCGCTAACGCGTTGATGCTGAGGCGTCGAGTCCAGCTGTTGCGAATGGGCCCAACGCTCGCGGAGTCCGCCTTATTAGTACGATTGTGGCTGAAACGCCGTTTCTCTCTATCTCTAACGCATTCGTTTATTCTGTCCTCGTACCACTCGGACTCCTATCTTACAACCCTCTACCCTGACTCTCAGTTATATAACCACACTCATTTGTACCTAGTACGACAGTCCAACTTGACAAGAGAGTACTTTAACCAGTTCTCCTGTCGTGTGAAAACTACTTCAAACTCCGCCTTGTCGCGTGTCCGGATATTTCCCTGCACTCGACACCAACTTTCAGATTCGACGCACTCGACTCTTTACCAACCCACCATGACCGCTTGCAACTCGTTGTCAAATCTCTGCCTTGATGTTCTAATCCGCATCCTGTTGCATATAGATCCGTGCGATATCCTCAGTCTCCGTATGGTGAGCTTCAAGTCGTCTGAAGATGGGCTATACGCTCGGTGAATTCCTCCCGTTGAAAAGTTTGTTTTAGTGCTGTCGATCCCTTCATGAGGCTAGCGTTCAGCGAGTCGTATGGATGGACGCCGTCCGTCGCATCCATTGCAGATCGACTTGGAGTGTGTCGAGCTTCCCAACTGACAAGATGTCGTTGGTGGAACTGCAACATGTCGCGACATCTGCTCGCCGATTCATGTCCCGCATTCGACGATCGTTAAACGCTGGCCATGAACTCATGCCACCCATTGCGACGCGTCTACTTAACCTCAACGTTCTGTCACTTGATCCCCTTGATGCCAGACGTGACATGTTGCGGCTCGTTCCTGGTGGACGATTTTTGATTACAGCAAAGGCAAAGTCCATGGTGGAACTTTGGGATCTTGGGTATACCCCCACCACCTTGATCCCACTATATCCACTCACCAATATTGCCGTTCCGAATCTTCTGTCGCTCAATGCCTACAAAAATTCACAGTTCCTCGTGCATCCTGTCGAAGATGGTCCCGGGTTCAATTTGCTCGTTATTTCTGGGCATAGACGCCGAGAATGGTAACTTGTCGACATTGTTTCTAAGTTACTTACCCAACTGAATATCCCTTCATCATCAATGACAGGGACGTCGAGTTTACAGTCATGACTGTCAACCCACTTGATCAAGCTCCCGCATTTAAAATCGTTGCAAAACATAGAGCGAGGGAAGCGCATCTTCCACACCCCTTCTTGTCAAAACGTACTGTCGGTTGGACCGGTCACTGTTGTATGCGCTTCTGGGACTTCCGTCGTGATATTCACTCAACAGTTGAGGTGGAGGAATTCGACGGCTTTAAGCACCAGGTCTGTAGTGTCTGAACTGCTCGAGTCCATCCAACGTGTCGAGCTATGTTTTTCTTCCAGGTCACCCACATAGACAATAACATATATTTGGTGGACAGTCATACCCGTCGACTTCATGTTTTCCCATTTTCCGAGTTGGTCAAGCCCAGCGACGTCGGTCAGAGTGGCGTCGAGTTCTCGATGTTACATCCTACGGCGGTCCAAACGCACGACCTTTCCCTAGTCATGGTTGACTATCTGGCAGAATTATTACCTCTCGAGGAGGTCGATCGTCCATTCCTGCATTTCGTCAGTGTCACCTCGACGAGAAATCTCTACCGCTTCTTACCTCAACTTCCCCAAACCTCAAACTCCGAGGAGGCAAGACCGCCCATTCTCATTGGCAGCTGTCGCTTGCTTGCCTTCGATTCCGAACCCCGAATCAGTTCTTCGTTCTGTGACGACGAGGTACTGTTTGTCTGGTTCCACTACGAGAAGGGCATTTGTGTTACGTTGCCAAGTATTGTTGGAGAGGCTTCCGATGTGAAAAATTCCTATATGCGGCTGTGGAGATATCATCTTGACGACGAATTCGTGACTTGGTATGATTGGTCTCCGTTATTGGGACGGATATGTCTCCTGACATCTGACAACGAGATTCGAGTCCTAGACTTCGTTCCTCTGCCCCCGCACTAGTATACTCTCCGTCTCCCATCCCACGATCAGAGCATATCATGGATGAATACCAGTGCGATAGTGATACCCGATCTGACAATAGAATGTTATAATACATATGGCCAGTGGATTTTATGGTACCCAGTTTGTGGTGACCCACCCGTACTTCTAAGGTTCAGGAACTCGGTCAGCGTAACCTTGGTTCCTACTGCAATATCAATGTCTTTCCATGTTTCGGAAACAGTCAATTTTTTGCTACCATTGTTGAATACGTATCCCAATTTTGAAGCACAGACACCCACATCTGAAGGAGAAATCAGCTAGGTCCGAGGTGAAAAATCACGAAAGCACTGGCAATCCATTTCCCACGGGCAAAACTCCGCCTCTCCTGTCCCTGTACACACCTTACAGCTAGCTGCAAAATGATAGGGCAATCTCCAAATTCCCCGGGTGTGACGGGAAGGTGGAAATGTGACGTCTGTGGAGCCCCGAGTTACCAGAAAGGGGACCAACTCCATGATTTTGTGACGCGGCTTATCGGCCACCTGCCTGTTTTGGGGTTTTGCTCCTTCTCGGGCGTCACAGCTCCAACAGCTGGAAATCCTTCGATTGCCCTATCGTTTTGCAGTTAGCTGTAAACAGGGCCAGATGTGTCGCCGGAGCATGGTCAGAATAAATTCCGTATCATTGCCTTGATAAGTCTCTGGGGTGAGTGAGGCAGCAAAGCCTACATCGAAGTTTGACAGAGGCGATGACTTAGCGAAGAACTCAAAGGGGAACCACAAATCGAGAATTCGGGATGATAACCCAGATATAGAATATAAGAATCGGATAAGTGATGGCCACAAATGTGGCGACAAAATTCAAACTATATTGCCGTCGCACAAGTAAACTGTGAGCTGGATAATTACTTTTCCTATGTGTTGGGAGCATACCCATGGTAACCACCGTTTTAGGCTAGTTGCCATGGTTACCAGACTGTGCTCCCAACACATAGGAAAAGTAATTGTCCACTTCAAAGTTTACTTGTGCGACAGCCAATGTAGTTTGAATTTTGTCGCGCATTTGTGATGATCACTTATCCTATTCTCATATTCTATATTTGGGTTAGCCTCTCGAATTCAAAATTTGTGATTCCTCTTCGAGATCTCCACAGAGTTATCGGCTCAGTTAAACTTCGATGTCGGCTTTGCTGCCTTCTCACTCCCAAGAACTTATCGAGGCAATGACTCGGAATTATTCTGACTTTGCTACGGCGACACGCCCGACCTTGTTTAAGGTGACAGCTACGTCGGGAGACGACATCTTTCTGTTCCAGCTAACTAATCAACTCTTTCAACAACTTACCGCTGTACCATGATCGCTGGCGACTCGTTGTCGAATCTCTGTCTTGACATTATAATCCGAATCCTGTCACATACGGATCCGTGCGATATCATCCGTCTCTGTATGGTAAGCTTCAAGTCATCCAAGGATGGGTACCCTCGGTGAATTCCACCTATTGAATATATTTGTTTCAGTGCTGTCGATCCCTTCATGAGGCTAGTCTCCAGCGAGTTGTATGGATGGACGCTGTTCGGCATATACCTTGCAGATCGACTTGGAACTTGTCCAGCTTCCAAACTGACAAGATGACGTTGGTGGAACTGCAACATGTAGCGACATCTGGTCGCCGATTTATGTCCCGCATACGACAGTCGTTAAACGCTGGCCACGAACTCATGCCACCCATTGCGACGCGTCTACTTAACCTCGACGTTCCGTCACTTGATCCCGTTGATGCCAAACGTGAAATGTTGCGGCTGGTTCCTGGTGGACGATTTTTGATTACTGCAAAGGCAAAGTCCATGGTGGAACTTTGGGACCTTGGATACACTCCCACCACTTTGATCCCATTATATCCACTCGCCACCATTGCTGTTCCGAATCTTCTGTCGCTCAATGCCTTCAAAGATTCACAGTTCCTCATGTACCCTGTCGAAGATGGTCCCAGGTTCAATCTGCTCGTTATTTCTGGGCATCGACGCCGAGAATGGTACTCACCGACATTGTTTCTGCACTGCTTACCTAACTCAATATCCCTTCATAATCAATGATAGGGACATCGAGTTTGCAGTCATGACTGTCACCCCACTTGGTCGAGCTCCTGTGTTTAAAATCGTTGCAAAACACAGAGCGAGGGAAGCACATCTTCCACACGCTTTCTTGTCGGAACATACTGTCGGTTGGACTGGCCACTATTGTATGCGCTTCTGGGACTTCCGTCGCGATATCCACTCAACAGTTAAGATGGAGGAGTTCGACGGCTTGTTGCACCAGGTCTGTAATGGCTAAACTGCTCGTGTCCATTTAACGTGTCGAACGATGTTGTTCTTCCAGGTCACCCACATAGACAACAACATATATTTGTTGGACAGCCACTCTCTTCGACTCCATGTTTTCCCATTCCCTGATTTGGTCAAGCACAGCGACGTCGATCAGAGTGGCGTCGAGTTCTCGATGTTACATCCTACATCGGTCCAAAGGCACAACCTTCCGCTACTGGTAGTCATGTCTGACTATCTGGCTGAATTCTTACCGCTCGAGGAGGTCGATAGTCCTTTCCTGCATTTCATCGGTTTCACCACTTCCTCGACGAGAAATTTCTACCGCTTCTTACCTCAACTTCCCCAAACCTCAAACTCCGAGGAGGGAAGACTACCCCATCTCATGGGCAGCTGTAGCTTGCTTGCCGTCGATTCTGAGCATGTCAGCGAACCCCGGATCAGTTCTTTGTTCTGCAAGGACGAGGTACTGTTTGTGTGGTTCGACTACGCCAAGGGCATTTGTGTTTCGCTACCGAGAATTGCTGGAGAAGCTTTCGATGTGAACAAGTCCCATATGCGGCTGTGGATAGATCATCGTGACTATGAATCTATGACTTGGTACGACTGGTCCCCTTTATTGGGACGGATATGTCTCCTGAAATCGGACAACGAGATCCGAGTTCTGGACTTTGTTCCTCCGCCCCCGAACTAGCATGCTCTCCGCATTCCATTCCATGATCAGAGTATAGCATGGATAAATACTTCTTCGACAGCAATACCTGATCCGAATTTAGAATGTAAAAATACATATGGCCGGTGGGTTTTATCGTACGCAGTTTGCGGTCGAGTCACCGGTGTGAGGACCCCTACTGTGAAGGTTCAGGAACTCGGTCACGCCCGGAATTCGGTCGCCTTGGCCCTCAACGTCTTTCCATGCTCCACAGACAGTATTTCTTGATACCATTGCAGAGTAGATGTTCCTGAAATACTGTATTCCAATTTGCAGCAAATCCACCCAATAAGTATTGAAGGGGAGACACCAGAGGACGAAAGTATGTAGTCCATTTCCCACGTGCAACACCACCTCGTACAGTTACTGTACATCAACAGACAACACTTTGTTTGCTCCAGCTAAAGTACTATTCAACTCTTCCAAACCAACTGGCCGTGTTACCATGACCGCTGGCACCTCGTTGTCGAATCTCTGTCTTGATATCCTAATCCGGATCCTGTCGCATACGGACCCGCGCGATATCTTCTGTCTCCGTATGGTGAGCTCCAAGTCGTTCAAGGATGGGTACGCTCGATGAATTCTTCCCGCTCAACCAATCCTCTAGTGCTGTCGATCCCTTCACGAGGCTAGCGTTCAGCGAATCGTATGGACGGACGCTGTTCGGCGCATACCTTGCAGATCGACTTGGAGTTTGTCCAGCTTCCAAACTGACAAGATGACGTTGGTGGAACTGCAACATGTAGCAACATCTGCTTGCCGATTCATGTCCCACATTCGACGATCGTTAAGCGCTGGCCACAAACTCATGCCACCCATTGCGACGCGTCTACTTAACCTTGACGTTCCGTGGCTTGATCCCTCTGATATCGGACGCGACATGTTGCGGCTGGTTCCTGGTGGACGATTTTTGATTACTACAAAGGCAAAGTCTGTGGTGGAACTTTGGGACCTTGGGTATACCCCCACCACCTTGATCCCATTATATCCACTCGCCACCATGGTTGTTCCGAATCTTCTGGTCCTCAATGGTTTTCGAGATTCACAGCTCCTTATGCACCCTGTAGAAGGTGGACCCGGGTTCAATCTCCTGGTGATTTCCGGTGATAGACCCCAAGATTGGTAACTTGTCAACCTTGGTCCTGCATTGCCCAACTGAATATCCCTTCATTATTAACAATAGGGATATTGAATTTACTGTCACGACTGTCAACCCACTTCACCGAACTCCCGCATTTGAAATCATTGCGAAACATAGGGCGAGGGAAGAGCGTCTTCCGCGTGCCTTTTTATCGAAGCATACCGTCTTTTGGACAGGCCATAGTTGTATGCGCTTCTGGGACTTCCACCATGATATCCACTCAATAGTTGAGGTAGAGGGGTTCGACAACTCGTGGCACCAGGTCTGTAGTATCTGAACTGCACGAGTCCATCCAGCGTGTCGAGCCGTGCTTTCCTTCCAGGTCACCCGCATAGACAACAACTTACATTTGGTGGACAATCGCACTGCCCGACTTCACATTTTCCCATTCCCCGAGTTGATCAAGCCCAGCAACGTTGATCAGAGGAATGTCGAGTTCTTAATGCCACATCCTACAACCGTCCAAACGCACGACCTTTCCCTAGTCATGTTTGACTATCTGGCAGAATTATTACCACTCGAGGAGGTCAATAGTCCTTTCCTGCATTTCATCGGTGCCACCACCTCGTCGAGAAGTCTCTACCGCTTCTTGCCTCAACTTCCCCAAACTTCAACCTCCGAGGAGGCAAGACCGCCTATTCTCATGGGTAGCTGTCGCTTGCTTGCCGTCGATTCCGAGTATGTCAGCGAACCCCGAATCAGTTCTTCGTTCTGCGAGGACGAAGTACTGTTTGTGTGGTTCGACTACGCGAAGGGCATTTGTGTTACGTTGCCATGTATCATTGGGGACCTTTCCGATGTGAAACAGTCCCTTCTGCTGTGGAGAGATCATCGCGACGGTGAATCCATGACTTGGTATGATTGGTCTCCGTTATTGGGACGGATATGTCTCCTGACATCGGACAACGAGATCCGAGTCCTGGACTTCGTTCCTCCGCCCTCACACTAGCGTAGTGTCCGTCTTCCATTCCATGATCAGATTATATCATGGATAAATTCCAGTGCGATACTGGTGCCAGATCCGACTATAGAATGTTATAATACATATGTATGACCGGGTTGCTCCATAACTTTAACTCTTGCTGCAATGCCTTTCCGCGCTTCGTAAACACTCACTTTCTTGCTACCATTGTAGAGCAGATATTCCTGAAATACCTATCCCAATATTGAAGGAGAAATCAGCTGGCTCAGCCTGAGGTGTCTGTTTCCCACGGGAAACACGACCCCTGCGCTGTCTGTTCCGGTTAACTACTCAACTCTCTCAAACCAACTTACCGTGGTACTATGACCGCCGGCAGCTCGTTGTCGAATCTCTGTCTTGATATTCTAATGCGAATCCTATCGCATACAGATCCGTGCGATATCATCCGTCTCCGTATGGTGAGCTTCAAGTCGACCAAGAATGGTACGCTCGGTGAATTCCTCCTATTGAACAAATTTGTTTTAGTGCTGTCGATCCCTTTTCGAGGCTAGCGTTCAGCGAGTCGTATGGATGGACGCTATTCGTCGCATCGCTTGCAAATCGACTTGGAATTTGTCGGTCTTCCAAACTGACAAGATGTCACTGGTAGAACTGCAACATGTAGCGACGTCTGCTCGCCGATTCCTGTCCCGCGTTCGGCGATCGTTGAACGCTGGGCATGAGCTCATGCCACCCATTGCGACGCGTCTACTTAACCTTGACGATCCGTTGCTTGCTCCCCATGATGCCAGACGTGACAAGTTTCGGCTTGTTCCTGGTGGACGATTTTTGATTACAGCAAAGGCAAAATCTGTGGTGGAACTCTGGGACCTTGGGTACACCCCCTACACCTTGATCCCACTATATCCCCTCGCCACCATCGCTGTTCCGAATCTTCTGTCGCTCACTGCCTTCAATGATTCACAGTTTCTCGTGCGCCCTGTCGAAGATGGTTTCGGGTTCAATCTGCTCGTTATTTCTGGTCATAGACACCAAGAATGGTAACTTGTCGACGTTGTTTCTCTTTTGCTTAACCAACTGAATATCCGCTCATCATCAACCATAGGACCATCGAGTTTACAGTCATGACTGTCAACCCACTGGATCAAGCTCCTGTATTTACAATTGTTGCAAAACATGGGACAACGGAAGCGCATCTTCCACGTGCCTTCCTGGCAGAACATACTATTGGTTGGACGGGTCATTGTTGTATGCGCTTCTGGGATTTCCGTAGTGACATCCACTCAACAGTTGAGATGGAGGAGTTCGACGGCCAGTGGCACCAGGTTTGTAGTGTCTCAACTGCTCGAGCCTATCCGACGTTTTAAGCTATATTTTTCTTCCAGCTCAACCACATACATAACAACATATATTTGATGGACAGTCACAATTGTCGACTTCATGTTTTCCCATTCCCCGAGTTGGTCAAGCCCAGCGACGTTGATCAGAGTGGCGTTGAGATTTCGATGTTGCATCCTACGACGGTCCAAACGCACGGCCTTTCCCCAGTCATCGTTGACGGTCTGGCAGAATTATTACCACTTGAGGAGGTCGATAGTCCTTTCCTGCATTTCCTCGGTCTCTCCGCCCCCCGGACAAGAAATCTCTACCGATTTTTACCTCCGCTTCCCCAAACTTCAACCTCCGAAAATGCGAGCCCGCCCATTCTCGTTGACAGCCGTCGCTTGTATGGCGTCGATTCCAAGTATGTCAGTGAACCCCGAATCGGTCCTTCTTTCTGCGCGGACGAGGTACTGTTCGCGTGGTTCGACTGCGCGAAGGGTTGTATTACGTTGCCAAATGTCGCTGGAGAGGATTCCGATGTGAAAAAATCCCGTATGCGACTATGGAGAGATCGTCGCGTCGATGACTTCATGACTTTGTATGATTGGTCTCCGCTATTGGGGCGGATATGTATCCTGACATCGGGCGGTGAGATTCGAGTTCTGGACTTTGTTCCTCCGCCCCCCGCATTAGCATACTCTTCATATTCCATTCCATGATCAGAGTATAGTATGGGTAAATAATAGTGCGATAGTGATGCGGGATGCGACAGTAGAATGGTAAAATAGGTATGGCCAGCGGGAGGCAGTGGGTTTATCGTACCAGTTTGCGGTGTGGGTCCCACATTCGGAGCTTCAGCCCCTTCAAGGTGCCGAACGACCTCCTGCACATCTTGCACATGTATCTCATCAACGTCACTTAAAGTTTCATTGCCTCTGACCGTTTCCACAATGGGAGTATATCCCTTCTATCTTTACGGACATCGTTATATTGGCATGTTACAGCGGCTGTCATACAACCCTAGCGGATATTAAGGCGAGCTAAGATCTCTGTCCTCGTGGAGTGTGCACACAGCACATATCCTGGCGCCTATCTGATACAGACTGTTGAATATACTGCGAGGCAGAAGAAGGTTGACACGACCTGTCATTTTGATCGATGGAGGGAAAGGGTCAGCGGTTAAGGATGCACCAGCAAAGCTGGGTGAGGTCCGTCTCCCCTGGATATATAAGTTACTCGGTGAATCTCTCTCCCGCTTTGTAATTCAAAGGCAATCGAACAAAGCTTCCTTCTCGACGCCGTGGCTTGTCCGAGCTCTTATACCCCTCTCTATACTCCTCGAGCTATCCCTTCCACCAAGGCCTCATGGTTTGTTTCATCACCTCCGTAGGCTCGGGCGACTTGCCCCCCAGACTTCGACACTTGGCTAACACACACTATGAAACGAGGTACAATACTGAAAACGCTGCCAGAGAAGTAGAACGGTTAGAGCAGGAGGCTGCGTTGGCTAGGCAGAGGGCCGCAGAGGCTCAATGGAGGATAGAAGAGGACAGAAGACTATGGGAGGCTGAGAGGATAAGGATCGAGGAAGAGAAGCGGGCAATAGAGGCGGTGAGGATCCAGGCTGATCACGAGAAGTGGGTAGCGGAGGAAGAAAGGAGAAGAGCCGATGAGGAGCAGAGGAGGATCCAAGAGGCGAAAGCCAGGGCTGAAATGGAAAAGAGGATCGCAGACGAAGCGAGGATTAGGGCTGAGGATGAGAAGAGGAGGGCGGAGATTGCCATGGCCAAGGCTGAAGAAGAGAGGAGGAAGGCTGAGAGCGAAGCAAGGGAGACGAAGAGGAGAGCTGAGGAGAGCGCACGGATAGCAGAGGCGGAGAGGAAGGGGACGGAAGAGAAGAAGAGGATGGCGGAAGAGGGTCGACAACGTGCCGAAAAGGAAAAGAGATTGGCCGAAGAGACAGCTGCTAAGGCGATGGCTATACAAGTGGAAGCAGGCGAGAGAGCCGTCGAGGCCCAGAGACGGGCAGATTCTGCGAAAGCATCGGAACTGAAAGCGCTGGATGAGCTTCGAGGGCAGGTTTCGAGGATAGACGAATTGGAGGGCAAGCGGTTACGCGGGGATCGACCAGTCGTATCACCCACCGAGGAGGATATCAAATCCGCCAAGATACGATTTGGATATACTGAGGGACGCTTCCACTTCGCGATTGCCGGACTTGCGGGGAGTGGGAAATCGTCCTTGATCAATGCATTCCGCGGATTGACCAACAACGACCCCAGGGCAGCTAACACGGGGATCGTCGAAACCACCTTGCAGGTTACGGGTTACCCAGATCCTGATCCCAAGAATCCTTTCGTCTGGTACGATGTTCCGGGTGCGGGCACTTTGGAGATCCCTGACTGGCAGTATTTCAACGCCCAAGAGCTATTTGTCTTCGACCGCATCATCGTCTTGATCGACAACCGCTTCTCCGCTACGGATATCGCCATCCTCGAGAACTGCAAACGATTCAATATCCCTTCATATATCGTCCGATCCAAGGCCGACCAGCATGTCTTGAACATCATGACAGATATGGGTTATAACTTGATGGTGGACGATGGGATACAACACGCTCAGATGTTGCCAGCAGCAAGGGCGAAGTTTCTGGCGGAAACCCGCGGGAGCGTGAAGGCGAACTTGGGGAAAGCGGGGCTTCCTCCACAAAGGGTTTATGTCGTCTCCAAGGACACGATGGTTGAAGTCGTCCATGGAAGGTCGATTGGGAAGGATAGAGTCATCGATGAGGTGCAACTTTTTGAGGATATCTTGAAGGAGTCGACTCACACAGGCTCGGAGCAGATGCGCGAGTAGTACGGCCGTGTTTCATCTTTCGAACGGGCTGGTAATACATGTAGTACATGCGACTTGAAGATCGCGGTACCATCCATATGTCGTTGTACAGTCATGTAATGGATATTGGTGGACGAGGATCATTATAGCTGACATCGACCCGACACCAACAGTCGCCTAGATCAGAGGCATAAGGAAAGACAAAGCCCTCGAAGAAAAAGAGTGCAACCTTCAACTCGTGCCGGCCGCGGGAATACAGTATACCGGACCTTCATCATTGTCAGTTCTGCCCCGTCGCTCGTGAACACTAGCCGGAACTGCCTCAGGATGGAGAGCTGGGTCAAAGGCCTCCGATCACAGCTTGATTTTGAATCTGATATGGGCGCCAGTGAGCCCCCGACACTGGTGATCCAAGGATAAGGAAGGGGACTACTGACAAGAAAGAAAAAGCCAACTGAAAGCTGGGGTGTTACGCCCAGTTCCACCAGCTATATATACACAATCTATCTACGCACATGTAAGCGTCTATCACTAAGCGGGGCTGCTGCGCCCGTGCTTCTACTGCGAGTCCTGAGTAACTATCCTGAGTTACGGTCCTGAGTTAGGTCATTTGACATACTCGGAGAAATCTAGAGCGACTGCGGCGTAGTCCGCAGCTACTCAGAGAAATCTGGACTACTACGGAGTTCTGGAATGTTCTCTATGACGTCAGGGGGATCTGGAGGTGTCTATCACATGACTTACCTGGCGCTTG
>KL197762.1:166569-179359 GCA_000697665.1 Jaapia argillacea MUCL 33604 | reverse complement strand
TTATAACTGGCACTACACCTCGCCGCTACCCAAACATTCCAGTAGATATTACTCTGAAACAGTCCCTGGTGCCGAAGTGAAGGGTGAAAGAGGGACATGTCGTGGCTGCAAGCGAGTCTACGATTGAAAATCTAAGGGAGATCATCCTCTGAGGCAGCAAAACGACGTACTATGGCTTGAGTCGGTGCTCGTCGGATTTGTAGCCATACCGAACTTGGTGGTCATTATCATGAAGCTGAAGGGCGGTAGCGAACTTGATGTCCTATCGAGTGCTGCCGCCGCCGTTGTGCGGGATCAACAAGATCAACGAGGGCGGCGTTGATGGTGGAGAGCTGACATTTGCGTGGAGAGTGACATTTGCCACGTCGCAACAGTGACACAATTTCAAACCCGTCGTGACAGTCGGGTAGAAACTGGTGGAACGGGTGGAATCGCGGTGGAATGAGGGTGGACTGATGATGGACTGACAAGCGTGTCGTGGAGCGTGGACTCTACGTAGAGAGACTCCACCCCAGTGGGTTGTAAGTCTTGAGCGCTTGTATCATCTTCGCCGACAGTCTTGACGGCAACTTGAAAAGCTTTCATCTCACCTTGTCCATCAGTATTTGGCATACTTATGTTGGCACCTTTCGATTGAAACTCGGTATATCGTGGTGATATCCTCCGAAGTTGATCGAGTTCGATTCGAGTTCTTGGAAATTCTTTCGAATTCCAGCTCCTAGTGGACGACACCTCAAAGCGAGTAGACCAGAGTCCGAAAGGTGGATATTTGTTAATTCGATGGATATATGCTGATTTGTCTGACCATCTCCGGTGTCGTGGTTATGACTCTAGGTACTCAGATGATGACGCTCTTCGACCTCAACCACGACGTGCTGTCGATCATATTATCCCATCTAGAACGGGAGGATTATCCACATATCGTGCGCATGTGTAGGACAGCGTACTGCGTTGGGATGCCCTTTCTGATGACCACCATCGAGTTGAAGTTATATCAGATCGGGAGCTTCTGCAAGTTCATGACCACCGATGCATCCTCACGCTGGGTGCCTTACACTCGTGCACTCCATCTGTGGGCAGCTGTATCTCCAGCTCTGTCGCAGGCAGAAGCCCGCTGTGGGTTCGCAAAGGCGGTCACACACTTGGTCCAACGGACACCACTTCTCCAGACCTTTTCGTCTAGATGCGTAGAATGGTTACTTGACCGAGAACCAAGACTGGCAGAGGCTCTCATCAGTCGTACCCAACTCTTCGATCTGGTTCTTCGTGGAATCGGCCCCAGGACGATTTCGATGATACCTCGTTTGTGCGGTCCGATCAGGAGCTTGGACTTGGAGGATACGCTGCAACAAAACATCATCTCCCCTTCGGACCTCATCTTCGCAATCAAACCATTTCAACACACGTTGACCTCGCTAACACTTCAACAAATAATCCTATCGTCCTCCCTTCCTCACCGCCCTCGCTTTGCCAATGTTCTGTCACTATCGCTAGCTCACTGTTCTCTCGATGGTGCCGCTCTCTCTGAGCTCTTCCCGAAAGTCCGGGATCTATCTCTCACGAGCCATCAATCGACCACTGAAGAGCCGTCGTCCTGGCGTCATCTACACAGATTCAAAACCGACATCCTCTCTTTTCATTGTATCAATCTCACCTCATGCTCCGTTCACCAACTCGTCATCGACGATCCATCCTACGGTGACATCTTCTCACTCCAATTTGCAGCACCAGTCATATCCGCACCACTCCTCGCGTTTCTGTCTTGTACAACCCCGACATCTCTTTCCATGCCAGCTAGCCAATCATTCCTCACTGGACTTGCCATCCTGGGAATCGGTTCTGCGCTCTCCAAGACAGAATGTTTGAGCGTTTGCTTCGTCCCCACAGCAACTGATCAACCCGACGACGATTACCTCGATTACATTGTGAACTACCCTCATTTCCCTCCCTACGTGACAGATAACCTGATAATGCAAACCTTCATAGGACGCAATACCCAGTGTACTCACCTCAGCACCCTGCCTCGCCTATCTTCTCATCTCCTTCCGAGAAGAGTGCGATTATGCAGACGACCGACTGCATACTCGAAATTTGGAGCGCAAGTCACTGCTAGCATTAGCCAGGGCCTGCCCACCACTCCAATTCATCACTCTCACAGTGTCCGTACACGAAAGTCGGACGTGGGCCATTCGCAGACGAGACGACGTTTTAGGATTGGAGATCCTCTCCGGTCAAGAAGAATTGGGGTTGCGAGGAAGATGGGACGTTGAACTACCGGTGTATGAGCCGATGATCTGGGATAGGTGATTAGGAGAAGCATTATCCTTGTATGTTGTTGCTTTTAGGAAGAGCTCCGTCGCGATATGAAGGTCTATCAGTGAACACTGCAGTAGTACAGAGTCTCAAATTACAATCGGTATATATATCGTACCAGCCCCTCCCGTCTCACCCACATGAATCATTCCTTCTCAGCCTTCGCAGCCAACATCTTCTCCAACGCACCAGGTTCCATCACATTAATCCCCATCTCTTCAGCTACAAAAACGTAAAAATGAGCCATACTCTCCCCCACAGAAAAAAAGGGGATTCAAAGAAAGGACGTACCAGCAATCTGCTTAACAGGCCCAGTAAACCACTTCCTCGCACTCAACAACCAGAAACCCATACTATACGTAACCACAATCCCAACAGCCACAACCGCATAATTGAAAGTTTGAGAATTGACGGGGTTGATTTGTGGTAAGATGAAAGCGATCGCGATGAACGCTATCCAGGTGACTGCGATGACTGCTATTGGGTATGAGAATTTGCCGAGGTGGAAGGGACCTCTGATGAATTTGTCCCTGTAGATTACGCGGAGTGCGATGGGGATGGCTGAGAAGATACCGGTCAGTCAGTCAATCGGGCACCTGCGAACGCTTTGGAGGGGGGGAGATACGGACCGTAAGAGATGTATAAACCAATAGTGGCGATACTAGTCGCAGCTGCGAACGCGACTGAACTCCCCAAACTAGGTAAACCAAGTATGAAACTCAGAGTACATGCTAGCCAGACTACGCAGGGGCCGTCAACCATCAAAACCCCAAGGTCAAAGGACGAAAAGTGTGCTCACCAGTTCGGATGGGCGACTTGCGTACAGGATCTACCTTGTGGAAGAACTTAGGTAACGCTCCATCCCTCGAAAATGCATACATCATCCGCGAATTCGAAGTGACGGAGAACGTCCTACAAACCAAAACCATTCAGTCAGTCGGTCTCCCAAACCTCCCCACACGACGCTCTCGGACTCACCCGCAAAAGTACATGCACCCAATAATAATAAGCTACGCCCACACCCCAATCAGCCCCCAAACCACCCACAAAAACTCAGAAACTCACCATGAGGACAATCCCCCCTCTAACCCCAACTGTATCCAAGAAAATCTGAGCAACAGGTTGACCAGTCGCCGATCCAACGGTAGAAGGTAAATCTTGAATTGAGAATAATAAGCCTACTATTAGGAACCAGCCTAGGACTGCTGAAACTCCTATGGCCATTATGATTCCGATTGAACCGGACATTGCGGCGTTGTGTGTTTCTTCTGTCATCTGGATGCAAGGATGTGAGCGAGGGAGAGGAGGGGAGGGGGAGGGACTAACGTGTGCACTAGCGTCGAATCCTACATCACGTCCAACTCATCAGATCATATCTTCTTTTCCGGGGGGAGAAGCCAAAGATGGATGGAGAGACGTACCAGTAAGCGTATATTGCGCCATCAAAATCCCAATAATCACAACATAAGGATGACTAGCCCTCTCGCCCCACCCTCCAGTCCCATCAATAAAAGTCCCAAAAACAAATTTGCCAGATTGGTGAGTGGGAGCTGCTGCGAGGGCTGCTATGACTACTGTGAATGTGCCGAGGGCGTGCCACCAGACTGAGATATTGTTGAGGTATTTGAGAAGGTGGACTCCGAATGTGTTTATTAGGCCTGGCAGAGGGGGTTAGTTGGGAGCGAGGGTGGAGGGTGGAGGGAGACGGACCTTGGGTGATGAGAACTGCTGCGTAGATCCCGATGATGATACGTGGGGTTGGTGTAAAGTCGTTTTCGAACGTAGCGACTGTTGCGATGAAGAGTGCACAAGCGTAACTATATACGTCGCTCTCATTAAGTGGAAAGTGAAAGAAGGAAGCGTGGGGGAAGCGTACCTGATACCGGTTGTGACGGCTACTTGTCCAAGCAAGTTAAACCATCCTGTTATCCATGAAGCGAATGGTGCGGATTCGGGTGGTGAGAGCATTGCTGCCCAGAAATAAGGACCGCCACTCGTTGGATGTGCACTACAGACCTCTTCGTTGGAATATGAGGAAATGTTCAAGAATTAATGTGTTTTGGGAAGATGTCTTACCAGCCATTGACATTCCGACACACATCGTGAAACATGCTACGATGATGAGATGAGCCCCGGTCTGTCAAATATCACGTCTAGACCACGTACCGACGACGATCCATCCCCATACCATCACAGCTGGACCACCAGTGTTCTGACCATATAAACGGTTAGGGACGATTCAAGAAAGCGGAAGGGGAGGGTACGTACAAGACCAAAGAGGAATAGAGACGGAATACCGGTCATTATACTGATGATCGAGAACGACATTCCAAAGTTCTACGGTCATGGTTTTAGATTGGCCCTGCGACTGTCGCCAGATATGTACAAACCTGAAGCAGACTCAAATCTCGTCTAGTAGCATATAAGCCTCATCCCATGATCACCAGGATATTGACTCACTTCAACTCCTGCTTATACCCCATCCTCGCGAGCTCAGCTTCATCCGCCGCCATTGGGACAGCGGTCGCTGTGGCCGTCGCATTACTCGATTTTCCATCCTTCAGCGAACCAGACGACATGGTGGTGGGTAAGGAAAAAGAAGTTCGTCGGTGTGGGCATGATGGGATGAGGCGCTTTTATTGGAAAGAAAAGATAAAAACAAATTGTGAGTGGACAGTCGTGTGCAGCGATAAGTTTCGGATGCAATGGGTGCCATACCCGAGATCCAAAACCTTGTTGTTATCACTCCGATGCTGTTTGCGACTCCTCTTGGTCCACTCCGACTGCTATTGCGAATGGCTGTTTGATTTGCCTGCTGGGGCTGATAGCCGGTCAGCACCTGCTGACGACCTCTTTGGGTTTGCACCCTTCATATTCGTTGAAGCTAGTCGCTATCAGGCCAAGGTAGGCCAACGGGAACCGGCACGTTGGTGGATCGTCCATTACTCCCGTAGATTGAGAAATCAGCACAAGATATATAACCCCCCTCCCTCCATTGTCCACAATCACTCGCAAGCGGTGATTTGGTCATTGTTCATCCTAACATATGATTGATTGGCACTCTAGAATTCATTTCCCACCCACGAGACGACACAGATAGCCTGTTATCGGTCCCCAATTACAAGTATCTGCTGTCGACTTTGACGAGGCTGCTCAAAAGCGCGTAGTAGCCAGTTTCGGATCCGAAGGTCAGGGCGTTCGAACTTCGAATCAACATAATCGTAGGGCCCCGACAACGTTTTCGTTCACTCGGACGAGGAGTGACGATCGACGGCTAAGTCAAATGATCAAGAAAAGTCTATAGATACAGTCGGATTGAACATTCAACGTGAGTAGGGTACAAGAGACATGAGATACAAAGACACAAGCAAGTCCAAACGAGCTTACGATAAGGTCAAGAAGGAGAAAGGACAGAAGCTGGGTCAACGACGAGTGTACGGACTCAACGTCACGCCGTTCGGAGAAGCTGGACAACCATTCATCAATAACCCGACTTTCACTAACAAACGAAACCAAAGGACTCACAATTATGACCATAAAAACCCTGATAACAAGCTGCAGACCTCGAGCTCACAGAATTGAACGACGCGTCACCATTCTGCTCTTTGCTTTGGTGGTGGATAGCAGGAGATTGTGCGCGAGGTGTAGACGTCCCTAGGAAAGAAGAGTGGGACTGCAAGTCTTCCGAATGTCCATTCTCGAACGCGTCCTGAATGGATATTTTGGATCTGCGTAAAACTGTGAAAATAGTTAGCTCACACCACACACGAAAGGTAGATGGACGCATACACGAAGCAGACTTGAGAGACCGTAAACTCGGCAAAGGCGACGAAGGTCGACTCGGCCCCAAAGAAACAGTCGACACCACCGAAAGAGGCCTCGGAACTCCCAAATGATTAGAACTCCTCCTCATCCCTACACCAGGCCGAAGGAACGCAGGAGACGGTGGAACTTGCACCAGCGAGCTATGAGGTTGCAATTCAAACAAGATATCACCATGCCGATTGAACACGGGATTGCATAACGAGTAAGCTTGCATATTAGGGAAACAATGTTCCCAGACTCCGCCAAAGGATCTTTCGAGGATGGTTGAAAGGTCGAAAAGATCGACTTGTCGAGGAAGTTGGGATTCGAGCAGGGTGTTCAGAGCTGTGAGTTTGGGGTTCGATGATTCTGCATTGGTGTGCGAGGTTTCGACTTTAGGGATCATATCGCCTGATACGCTGAATGACATCCCGCCAGCTGGGGAGGTGGCCATGGTCAGAGTGCACGTCCATTTGGCTGATGACTTCGTGCTGTAATCGAAGAAGTCAGTGGAAAGTATTGAGCAATACCGAACGGAACACACCTCCACTGTGTTGATTCACCCTTAAACTTGAGCTGCACAGTAACTTCACCTTGCACCACGATATCAAGGCTTGATTCCTTCCGCCTCGAAGGGAAATGAAGATGATTCCTAGTTTGACCTACCCCAATCCATCAGTCCGGCCAAGCCCCCACACAACCAAGCGCCAAAACACTTACAAGCCATAGCATACACCCCATTATCACCATCCTCATCAGCCCCCTCATGCTCATAAATCCACTTATCACAATTTTCCCACTTATACCCAATCCGCCTCTCATGATCCCTAACAAGTTCCCATCTACACTCCTTCCCTTTCCGTCTTTTACTCCACGTAGTCAACTCCAAATGCCAATCTCCCTCCCCATCCACAGCAGGGAAAACAGGAACGATAGTAGTCTCCGCATTAACCTTCGCAAGGATTCTCAAAAGATGATCTTCCAAGAAAAGTTTCTTGGAAAGCGAGACGATACCATGCGAGAGCCCTTCCCTAGCTTGAGCGATCCAATTTGCAGTAAAATCGACAGGGGTCGAAGGAGGCCGTCGAAAACTCGTCATCCCAAGTATGAAAATCGATGCGTCCGTCGTACTCCATTTCGGTTCATGTTTATGATGTATCGATCCATGAGTGGAATGAACTTGGAAGCTGACATCCGTTAACGCCATGGGAGGGGGTGAAGTACCAGGATGCCAGAATGGAATGGAGTAGAGGAGGTGATGACCGTAATATGTGAGATAGTGGAAATAATGTTCCTTGACGTAGTACGCTGCTGCCCTCACGCGACGGAGAGCTGCGCGGTGGCTGAGAGTCATTCCATGGAAGGTCGAGAGTTCGTAGATAAATTGAGCATCTATGATTTGCGTTAGTTGAGGGAGGATACAAACCGATGAGATGCTGTGGACTTACTGCTCAGGTCAAGACAGAGGTGGCGGACAGTACAATGACCTTGGACAATATCCTTACGCAACGAGAACGATTCCATGAATCTATGTATCCACGATTTTGAGGACCACGAAACCTCTCCATGATCGAACATCTTCAAGTCGACCTGGAAGGCAAGGCGCCAATCCTTGAAACGATATTCCTTCTCCCTACAACCAAAACATCAGTCCTGGGTCCGTAATACCACAAGGAAATACACGCACTCGGACCAAGCCAACCAATTCCTCAAATTTTGTAAATGTCCCTCCTTCACATCAACCCACAAAATGACTTTCCCACTCGACAAGAAATGCAAAGTCAACGGTCCAAACGTCGCCTCAAAATAATGATCATACGACCACTTCCACAAACACCTAACATAATCCTCCTCACTAGACTGCGCCGCACCCCACAACGTCTTGTAATGTTCCGAAATCGATTCCGACGAAATGACTTGGATAAAATCAAACCCGCACATATTGGTTTTGCGTACGGAGAGTTCCCAAGGGAGGAGACTTTTGTTTTCGGAGGGGGTGGTGGAGGTTACCGTCCCTGATCTGGATCGTGAACGGCCGTATGTGGAGGGCGTTTGGGGTTGGCGGGTGTCTTCTTGATAGATGATGTGATGCGATGTGGACTCGATGAAGGGGAAGTAGTATGTGTGGAAGAAATGAACGAGACGGGGTTTGAAAGAATGGGTGGACGGATCTGACGCGTCGAGGTTGGTGAAGACGGCGAGGCGTTCGCAGAATCTGATACCTACACAAGAACTTCAGGCTTGGGAAGGAAGGGAATGTGGGGTGGGAAACGTACTGGACATATCTAGCTTGAGTCGGGTTATGGCTCCTTCGGCTTCCTTCTCGCAAATCAGTCCAACGAGAAACACAACCTCCCAATCAGAAAACAATCGTTTAGCACCCCTAATTCAAAACTCAATCAGGCCATATCCGAAGAAGCAAAAGCATGACGCTCACAGGGTGAAATCACTTCCTTCGTATACCATCAATTCATCCACCTTCAAATGGAATGACACCTCTCGTTTACACAAAATCTTCACTTCTGGTGCACCAAACTTGACATGGAATTGTGTATCCCAACCTTCCGAGCCCACCAACCAAGTACTCCTCGACTCTGCAAGACAAACAGCTTGACGATCCAATTCTACATACCCTCGTTCGACGTCTTCAGCATGAATAGCCGCTTGAAGCCACTTGGACGCTAGGTGGTCGTTAACATCTCCTATGGATACACCAGATATTGACGAGGGTTGGCAACGTGGATCGAAGTTCTGGATCGAGTGGGAGTCGATGGAATGATCGATGTGCAGCCCAAGACGGTCATCGTCAAATTCTGGGAGTGAGAACAGGACATCGTGGCCGGCTTCTTGGAGAAGGTCAAGGTATTTGCGCAGATAGAAGATGATAGCGTCCTGGGGACCATTGAGATCGACTTTTGATACAAGTTGGGCGGCTGTGGGTGATGGTCAGGGCGGTTTCTTACGAGGGAAAAAGGATGGACAAACCGGAGAAATCAAGTACCACCAAATGGATGAGCTGGTTCCCAGGTCTTGATTTCGAATTATGTACGCGCGGCATGGTTTCTGTCGAGAAGTCCATGCGGAAAGCAAGCTCGAGGTCGTTGAGTTCGACTTTATGAGAGCTACTGGTAGGTGAATAAAAGTCACGAAGTCGATGAGTAAATGAACACACCGACTTCTCCGATGACCTTCGCCCTTCGTATAATCAACATCGTAATGGCCTTCTTTGATCTTCAGATACAAAACGGCCTGATGATTGCAGATGAACTCCAGCCGAGGCTTCCCGAACACAGCCCGAAACATAACCGCATCCTGGGACGAAGTTTTCGAATGATGGTGTTGTGAGCCTGGAGCATAATGATACTGGGCAAGCGCAACGTCGTATTGAGCGGACGCAGCTAATGTGGATGAGCGACCACTATGCTCCAAACATGTCACAGCGTTCTCCCAGTGCACTCCAAGCTGAGCATTCAAGTAATGGACTACACGATGAGCAGAATTTTGGCCGTGGCACATTTAGCTGTTGATGGGGGGTCGTGTAGAGTCAAAGATCAGAGTAAGCAAGAGATACGGTGGACGCACGATATCGAGGCTTATGGATCAATGGGAACCAAGCAAGGACCGGGGGGTACGGAAGCGACGGCACTTTCGTGTCTCCGAACTTCCTTCCGACTGTATTCTCGCTCTTACACCGAGGTCGGCCAACCTAAATCCACGAAACGTGTACTATCTGCCACGACGAGAATTCGACACAGGTAAGAAGTGGGAAGGCCCAGAGGTGAACTGCCCCCCGAGTAGTACTCCCGTGGAGGATCTGGGAGAATCGCACGACTTGAAGGAGAATGAACATTCTTGACAGACGGAAAGGTACCACGACCGAACAAGGTCAAGGTACGCGTCGGGGAAAGCAAAGGTGCCGTTAAACTTAAAGTTAGATTTTGGTTAGACCAGGTTAAGATTTAATTAGTTTTGTTATGTACGTTGGTATCGCACAGCGTTATCTTCTACTTCCCATCCACGATGCACGAAGATCTGGATAACCACGCTGTGTCATGGGATGCTATCAGGGACTCTACTTACTTATGCTATGTTCTCGTTTCGTAACATTGACGCATCTAGCTAGATCTCACAGACAATATGGAAAACTAGTACACAAGCAATCATTTCAGGCGCGTTGCCTTTGCCGACTCTCTGGATGGCTCCTAGTCGTCTGTCACTGTGCATCCGGCACCCAGGTTGTTTCATCGCACCCTCCCACTCGAATTGTCCCTGCGACATCCGGTATGCGACATCCGTTATGCGGTATCCGCAGGGAGAACTCCGTATTCATCTTGGAGGTTTGGACCAGCCCCCAGCCTATGTGAGTCGGAGAAGAATCGAACAAGTCGCTTCCGATGGTAGTTGTAAGCTGTAAGCCTCACTTACTTAGAAATTGGCAAATCTTCAGGACACCATCTATATATTCACTACGACGGAGATGCAGTAGGACCCCTCCCCCAGACACCCACCCGCCTCTCCTTCCCTCCTGACTTCCGTACTACCCTTCAGACGACGACCAAGGACAGCCCCATTCAGTTATCCCAAACCAAATCCGCCACACGTCCCGCCCCGCAAGATCCTGCAGAACAAAACTCGACATCAACCCCCAGGTTCGTAGCAATCCTCTCGGCACAATGGGTAATCATCGTCGCGTAACTCTTCTTCCCATCAACCGAAGCTAAATGTATACCAACCGGGACGATCTTGTCGTGCACTTTCAAATACCAGAGACAGCCACTGTCGCCTGGTTCAGCAAAGTGCACACCGCGGTCCCAGGTAGCTTCGAGGACATTGGTAAAAACCATGGGTTTTTCCTTTCCGACTTGGAGAGTGATCTCGTCGAGGTAACCAGTGAGGGTAGCCTCCGTATCTCCCGACTTGGCACCGAATTTGCCTGATATTCTATCATTAGGAGTGCGCTAAGGGATGAAGTCATGTTTGAACACTCACGAATCTTAGTGTTCCCAGCATTGGCCAGAGCCTCGATATGTTCCTCGTCAAGCGCGAAAGGATCATAAGCATCACCATCATTTGGATCCTCGTTCGCAGCACGGGTATCGAGGCCTCTAATAGCGCAAAGTCGAGGATAGTTCTGAACAACATTAACGAGACCGATATCTCCTTCTTTCCCAACTTTGAAAGCTGGGACAGCTGTCACGGCGGTAGGGTATGGTTCGGGGGGAACGCCAACTTTGAGATTCTCCCCCAGGTCTTTGTAGACGTGGGCCGCGGTGAGGGCGTAATGACTATCAAGAACGCCGATGAGTGAGGTAAAGGTTTCGGTGTGGAGAACTCTACCCACGTCAGGTTATCGTCCTTGGTGTGGACGAAAATGGCCAAGGTACCTTCGACGTCGAGATTACTTTCGGTGAGAATGGGTAAGCCTGCTCGGAGAGGTTTGGACATGCTGCTGATGTGTCTTGCTTGTGGGATCGATGAGTATGCTGATGGTTATTCGAGGGTTGACCTCTCCTTTAAATACTGTTTTCAAGGTCTCAGAATTGAGGACATGAAACCGTTGTTGTCATTCTCCGTCTGAGTCTCTGCGATGAGGGCGGATGGTAGCCACGCCGACCTAACGGCACGGACTTTGTGCAAAGCGGCTGGACTGAAGGGAGGAGGGTCTAGGTCAACTGTGGGATGCATTTGCGAGCTATCGTCCGAAGGAATGTAGGAACATTGTCGAGTCGCAGGTAGATGGTGATCACACCAAGAATATGAAACCCGATATCCTCGGTGAAGCCAGTGAGGCTCGAGCACACTGTGCTCAACAAAGTTAGGAGTTGTACGTCGATAACAGTCACGAGGAATATGAAACACGTTTATCGGCGAGGAGTCCAAGTGATGGCTGTCAGAGGGTGCTCGTTCTGATTTTTTCGTTGTAGGAGGCACCAAAAAGCCAGGTCATGAGGCCCGGACCAGAACTGAATGTCGGTTTAGCAGAGCCTGAAAATAACTGAGTGGCATTGCGTCCGTCATAAGAAGGGTTTGTTGAACCGAATGACTGCCAGTGGATATCAGTGCTAACTTGAAGGTCTAAACTTAGACTTGGGTGTAAGGGATGTGGGGTCGAAGGTAATTATTCCCACGGTTACACTGAGGATAAGTGGACTTCCTGCTTGCTTCCAAGACTTACAACCCACTGGGGTGGAGTCTCTCTACGTAGAGTCCACGCTCCACGACACGCTTGTCAGTCCACCATCAGTCCACCCTCATTCCACCGCGATTCCACCCGTTCCACCAGTTTCTACCCGACTGTCACGACGGGTTTGAAATTGTGTCACTGTTGCGACGTGGCAAATAACGCACCTACGTCTCCCCCACTAACTTCTGACATAATCTCAGCCACATCGCGTGGAACTTCTATAAAGGGTAGGCAACACAATTTCTGCTAAGTCCCTCTGGCGGCGGAGACATGGGAGCATGGAAACTTGTATTCTACTTGTAATTAGCTACGAAAAATCATAAGTTAGGTGCCCTCATCTTCGCGTCGGGGGAGAGTGCGAAAGAACATGGTATTTTGACTGGTACGGCCCCAAGTACTAGGATAAGGCCCCACTGAGGAGTTCATTTGCTTCTGGAGGGTTTGCCAGTCGCGTCCGGTTTGAAAGAGCGCCCCTCCGCGTTGTTTGAT
>KL197762.1:75874-153280 GCA_000697665.1 Jaapia argillacea MUCL 33604 | reverse complement strand
TCAGCTCAAATATTTTCCTAACTCAATAACATCAGAATTCCTGATACTGAGCAATGTGGAGGCAAAGCAGTGGATGTCTGGTCTTGGGAGGAATCTTGGAGTTGGAGCAGATAGGAAATTCAAACATCACCTAGAATACAATTGATTTGTTAGGAAGATTAGGCATGCCTTCGGATATTCACATATCTCCGGAATGATGAGGAAGTGAATTACTGAAAGTCGAGTTTCGTTTGAGATGGAACTGAGTGTTGTGTGATTGTCAGAAGTGAGGGAACGGGACGTTGAGTCTGAAATTTTATGAAACTGGCAAGTTCGACTCAGGCTGAAGAGAGGGGATGCTGTCTGCTCAATTTGATGGAGATATGGTTGAAATAGTAGAACAGCACAATTCTGTGTGTAGGTGGATTGGGTTCCCCACAATGTACTCACTGAATGGGGACTGGGATGTATTGTTTACAGGTGTCAGTATCCATGTATTTACTGTACAGATCAGAGCTCTACTCTGCATGCCCTCAGATCCTTGGTTTTCCATCCACTTATACTCTGAGATTCATCCAGAGACTCCTTGTCAACTGTTTTGCCTCCACATCACTCAGCTTTGGGAAATCTCCTTTCCTTGGATTGAGAACATACTTGAAACAATGAAACAATTCTGATGTACACAATGCCTGCATTTATAGCATCCCCTAATACTCTGATACATTAGTATATCTTAAACTGAATTAATTCGCTTTTTTCACTTTTATTAACTCATTTACCAGGCAAGCAGCCATGGAATCAATGCTCTGATCCAACAGTAGTACCCCTGTTTCACATGAGAAAAAAATCGCAAATTTATCTATATATTTCATCAATATTGGGCAGCACATTCGTCACCGTCGTTGCTGACAGTGAGCGCGAAGGTTTGGTGTTGCGGAAGCAGTCTCGGCATCATTTGACGAAATGCCGATGCCATCACTGCCAAACAGGGTGTTCGAGGGTTCCCATCAGCTGGGACCTTGGCATCTTCGGCATCCAACCTTCGGCGAACCGTAACCAGAAAGCCTCCATAAGGTGAAGAAGCTGGAGCCTATATATGTATGGTATCCGAAAATAAGCCTGCACTGCACGGAATTTCAGACTGGACATGGTTCTTGCTTGATGAACGTTTGCAAGAATTCCGATTCAGAACTTCAATGCAAACGACCTTTCGGGTTCTCGCTGCTGCATCACACCAATCAACCACGGGAATTCAACTTTACGACTCGGACGACAGGGCTCGTCGGTATGCAAAGCTACTTTAAGTTGTGAAAAACCAACCGCCCGCGGAAGTCTTGCACAGTTGTTGACCAAGGTGATGACGACGGCGAAAGATGGCTGGCAACTTGAACCGATAGTAATAACTGCATTGTCAAGACGCCGAGCAACCCCTCAACTTGAAATCTATCAATACCCACGACTTGATTCATAGACCCATCTACGAGGTATGCAGCACCTCCCTCTCGAATTACTGAGAGAGATCGTTTCTCTCTCCCCACCTTCTACCCTTGCGGCTTTACGAGGAACGAACAAGGGTCTCCACGACCTCATCACGCTGTCACTTTTCCGCGTCATCAAGCTCAAGGACACGGTCCAATGTGCAACCTCACTAGAGGTAATCTCCCAGAACAAACAAGTGAGCGAGTTGGTAGAAGAGATTTGGCTGGAAGTTGTTACTGTCGAGGGGAAGAATATACATTGGAGGCGGGCCCTTCAGGCGGCAATATTCATGGCTGGGGGTGGGTCCATTATTTACTACGACTCCTTTCCCAGTTTGCTCATGGGGGATTTCAGGGATCTGCAAAGCAGAGGTGCTGACAAGGGCGTTCTCTCAACTCCCTTCGTTCCCCTCTTTGCATACCCTCAACTCCCTTCGTTCCCCTCTTTGCATACCCTCAACCTGAAATTCGTCCCCCACTTTGCCGAACCCGATTCCCTCGAAATCCCTAAAAAACCTTCACTAGATCTCTGACTACAATGGGACATTCTAAAAGCTATTGGCGCCAATCCTCCTCACACTATTCGTACTCTCATATTGGAGAATCTCTCCGCTTTACCCAACAACGAAGTGTACGATACCCAGGGCCTTTGCGACGTCCTCGGTAGTTTGGAGGTCTTGGTCTTGGGGGTGGTTTCGGATAACAAATTGTCTGAGGGTGGTTTCCTTATCGACACACTACGCGATTTTTGGGAATGCACGGTCTCCAAACAATTGTTACCCCCAACTCAAGCCAACCTCGCTTCTTTAACCATCAAGAGTGACCAAGAAGTCGGATGTGTACCCAACATCTACTTAAGCACGCTATGCTTTCCAAACCTCACTTCGCTCAGCCTAGAGAACGTACTCTTTGGGGAGATGGAGGCGGATCGATTCATATTCAAACATGGGACCACCCTCACACACATTGTGCTCCACACCTGCCCTTATATCCTCCCCGAAGACTATCACGAAGTTTCAGATAACCCGTCGTTCTTCTGGTCGACCTTTTTCCGACGAGTTGTGACAGACTGTCCTGTGTTGACGTCCTTGACCCTTCTGAACGGTTATGGGCACAATCACCGGGGTTTGGAGCTGCACCGGAAGCTGCATTATTCGTATTGTGACACCGATTGTGGATATATCTTGATTGAGGAAGATTTGGTGGGGGCGTGGGACGATATGAGAGCATTGGAGAACTTGATGCAGGTTCTGGAGTCGAGGAGGATGGGTCAGGATGAGGAAACTGGCCACTGAGTTCCCCCGCACTGGCGTTGTGTTTTAGGTGGTCATCGATGTTGACTCAGGTTGGAGTGTATCCAGCGAGGGTTCCTAAGGAGCTGATGGCAACTTCATGCGACTCTCATTGTTGCGATGTCTTGCTTGCGTGAAGCGCAATCAAGTGTTCAAGAACTTATGTTCTCAGGCTCCAGCGCGCCCTAATGCTCCCACATCAACTACATATCCTCTGAGTCAACCAGGAAACAAACCAACAGCAATCAACTAGGCTGGGGCAAACCTGGCTATGATCAACAACAGTATGGTGCAAAGCTGTTTTGCACCATACTGATCTCTTATAGACAGGCTGGTGACTAGCCTAGCAATCAACAGCAACTCAACGTTAACGTCGGGGGGATTCAGAACTCCGCGACTTGTTTGTCCTAGCTTTGTCCACGTTTGTCCAGCCACTCGGCCTCAAGTTGAACTTTGTTCTCAATGATTACTTCTTCGCTGATTGTGCTATTCCGAACTCTCATTTCTGGCAAAGTGGCAAGGCACACCCCCCTGATTATGAACGATGGCTGAATTGCACGTCACGGTGCTTCACTCAACCCAACGAGGTTTCTCAGATCGCGTACTCCCACAAAATGACTTGCTGGGAGATTTGATCCTTGGTTCTCCCAAACCAAGGAATGCAACGCTTGTTCTGCATTGGAGACCTGTGTCAAGATCTGTGATGGACCTGTAGTCCAGTTCCTTGGTCACGACCCCTCTCCCAGCGCCTCTAGGAGTATCTGAGATTCTAGTGGTTCATCGACAAACCACGAGGCACCTACAAACCACACTCTCTTGATAGATCCTCTCTACGGCCATGGACATAGCGTCCTCAGAGCTTGTTTTGAACCTTCTTCATATCTCTTGCACCGCAATACCAGTAAACTCTCCTCCAAGGTTTGGGTGTGACTTGGGGACGATCTGTGTACCTTGCTAAATTCAGATCTTTGTGTCGGGAGGACCGATCCTCCCCCTTCTTTCCCCCACTCGCAGAGGAACCAATGGAGGTACCACTTTGCCGATCTCGTGAAACTTTGCTTCTGGTAAAAATACAGTGGTTGAAATCACTTCGAATCCTCATCACTTGTTGGACACCTGTCAATCTTACTCGACCATCCAACTTTCGAACCCTTGGTTAATCGTGTAGGTTCCAGTCGATTCACGCCGCTTGCAGCTGTTTGACCTCTCTAGCCTTCTTTCTTTATTATCAAGAGCCCCGATGTCTCTCACTCAAAACTCTGCACATCTTGCCGTGCATTATATCAACGCTCAGCTTGGAGCTCTGTGTGATAACTCCGTCGAGTGCGTGAAGCACACTGGTCCCGGTTTGAAGCCCTTGGAATGCGTCTGCTACGATTTTGCCCTCGCTGAATTCGCCGTTGGTGCCAAGCAGTGCTCCAACATCCAGCATATGGAGGATACCGTGTTCCACGCCGTGTTTGGCAAACCCAGATTGGAGTTTGTCTGTAATCATGAGGCTGTTCTCCACCTGAAGATCAAGGAAGGTCACCTAAACTTCGATCACTCTAAAGCTTCCTCCACGTCTTTCTTGCCAACTTGGTTAGTGCCCTGCCTTTTTGATAGTGTTGATTTCGACTTACGGCAGAAGTTAGCTGCCCACAGAAGGCACCCAGCGTGATGATGCCTCGGTGGCCATGAACGTGCAGAAGCTCCCGATCTGATATAACTTCAACTCAATGGTGGTCATCAGAAACAGCATTCCGACGTAGTATGCTGTCCTACACATGCGCACGATATGTGGATAATCCTCCCGTTCTAGATGGGATAATATGATAGACAGCACGTTGTGATTAAGGTCAAAGAGCCTCATTGTCTGAGTACCTAGAGTCATGACCACGACATCGTAAATAGTGGTTAGACAACCCAGCATAAATTCATGGAATTAACAAATATCCACCTTTCGGGCCCAGGTTTGAGATGTCGCCCACTGGGATCGATATCCGAGATCAACTTGAGAGAATGTCACCACGATATACCATCAAGAAGTGGAAGTTTCAATCGAAAGGCGCCAACATATAGCAATGCTGGTGGCAAGGGTCAGATGAAGCTTTTGTTGTTAAGGCTGTTGATGAAGCTGATACGCATACACAAGCGCCCGAAGAAGCTGGAGTGGAATGGTATCCGAAAATAAGTAAGCCCGCACTGCAGAATTGCAGACTGAACATTTGATTCTTGATTGATGGACGATATTGAGAGATCTTAGCAGTGAATTCTATGGAACCTTCGTCAGACTGAGCTGGACAAGAAATTGTCGGGGTGGATTTTTGGCACTGAGGTGGACATTTGAATTTCGAAAGAATGCGACCACACTTCAATGCAAACGACCCTTTAAGTTCTCGCTGTCATCACACCAATATTTGGAATACGGCTTTTCGACTCAGAACAGGGCTCGTGAGTCGCCGGCATGCAAAGCTACTTGTTGTTGGCCAAGGACCAGGAAGGTAACAACGACGGCGAAAGATGGCCGGCAACTTTGGACCGATGGTAATAACCGTGTTGTCAAGACGCCGAGCTACCCCTCACAGTATCAATTCTCTATCGGTACGCGCGACTTGATTCATAGACCCATCTACAAGGTATGCAGCACCTCCCTCTCGAATTACTGAGACAGATCATTTCTCTCTCCCTGCCTTCTACCCTTGCGGCTTTGCGAGGAACGAACAAGGGTCTCTACGACCTCATTACGCCATCACTTTTCCGCATCATCAAGCTCAAGGACATGGTCAGATGTGCAACCTCGCTAGAGGCGATATCACAAAACAAACAAGTGAGCGAGTTGGTAGAAGAGATTTGGCTGGAAGTTGTTGCTGTCGAGGGGGAGTATATATTTAGGAGGGAAGCTCGTCAGGCAGAAATGATTGAAGGCAAGTCGATTATTATTTGTTACAACTATTCATCAAAGGAGTTCACCTATGAGCAATTCCAGAGATCTGGGAAATGACAACAGCCCTGACAAGGGCATTCTCTCAGCTTCCTTCCTTCCCCTCTTTGCATACCCTCAACCTCAAATTCGTCCCCCACTTTGTGGAAGCTGATTCATACGAATTCCCCGAAAAAGCTTCACCAGATCTCCGATTCCAATGGGACATCCTGACCGCTATTAGCGTTAATCCTCCTCACGCAATTCGTACCCTAGTATTGGAGAATATCTCCACTCTACCCAACAACAAAGTCTACGATACCCAGGGCCTTCGTGACATCCTCAGTAGTTTGGAGGTCTTGGTCTTAGAGGTGGTTTTGGAGAACGACTTGCCTGAGGGTGGTTTCCTTAACGACACACTGCGTGACTTTTGGGAAGGCACAGTCTCCAAACAATTGTTACCCCCAACTCAAGCCAACCTCACTTCTTTAACCGTCAAGAGCGACCAAGAAGTCGGATGTGTACCCAACATCTACTTGAGCACGCTATACTTTCCAACACTCACTTCGCTCAGCCTTGAGAATGTGGTCTTTGGGGAGATGGAGGTGGATCGATTCATATTCAAACATGGGACCACCCTCACACACATTGTGCTCCACGCCTGCCCTTATATCCTCCCCGAAGACTATCAAGAAGTTTCGGATAATCCATCGTTCTTCTGGTCGACCTTTTTCCGACGTCTTGTGACAGACTGTCCTGCGTTGACGTCCTTGACCCTTCTGAGCGGTTATGGGTGCAATCACCAGGGTTTGGAGCCGCACCGAAAGCTGCATTATTCGTATTGTGACACCGATTGTGGATATATCTTAATTGAGGACAATTTGGAGGGGGCGAGGGATGATGTGAGAGCATTAGAGAACTTGATGGAGGTTCTGGAATTGAGGAGGAGGGGTCAGGAAAGGGAAACTGACCGCTGACCTCCCCGCACTGGTGTTGTGTTTTTAGGTTGTCGACAACAGGGATGATCTTGATTGAGGTTGGAATGTGCAGCCAGTGATGTTTTCGAGCCCTCAGAGGCTTTCGAACGAACTCGCATTGTCACAGTGCTTCGCTTGCGTGAAGCTCAACCAAATTGACAGGCACTTATGCTCTCCAGCACACCCGAATACACGGTAAACAAGTGCAACTTTATCGCCGCAGCAAAGTCTCAATTAGCGATGCCACATTGCCTGCATTTGTCGTCGACTGTGAAGTGAAAGCATAGCTGACAACGAGCCTTAAATATGCTGTTGGCTTTGCCGTAGCCTACAACTCTAACCACATATTTTGAATATTGAAACCTACCACATATTCTAAGTTTGCTGGCTGAAAATGCCACCCCGGCTTTTTCCACAACACAGCCAGGGTATGACGAAAGCTAGAGTGTCACAACAAGCTGAGACTTTGTTGTGACGAAATACTTTGAATTTGTTGTGGTGACTTATCCTTCGTTACCATGGTTACTCTGCCAAAAATCGAATAAGTCACCACAACAAATTCAAAGTATTTCGTCACAACAAAGTCTCAGCTTGTTGTGACATTTTAGCTTTCGTCATATTCTGGCTGTGTTGTGGAAAAAGCCGGGGTGGCATTTTCAGCCAGCAAACTTAGAATATGTGGTAGGTTTCAATATTCAAAATATGTGGTTAGAGTTGTAGGCTACAGCAAAGCCAACAGTATATTTAAGGCTCGTTGTCAGCTATGCTTTCACTTCACAGTCGATGACAAATGCAGGCAATGCAGCGTCGCTAATTGAGACTTTGCTGCGGCAACAAAGTCGCGCTTGTTTACCGTGATACTCCCTGATAACCTATATATGTTTCGAGTCAAAGGAATTTCACAGCAACCCAACCTCCCACAACGGTTCAACCACTGTGACCGGTGACTCAACAGAACGATTCAAAACTCCGCGACTTGTTTGTTCAAGTTTTGTCCACGTTTGTCCAGCCACTCAGCCTCAGGGGAACTTTGTTCTCAACGTTTGCTTCTTCGCTGATTGTGCTATTCCGAACTCTCATTTCTGACAAAGTGGCAAGGCACACCCCCCTGATTATGAACGATGGCTGAATTGCACGTCACGGTGCTTCGCTCAACCCGACGAGGTTTCTCAGACCGCGCACCCCCGCAAAATGACTTGCTGGGGGATTTGATCCTTGGATCTCCCAAAGCAAGGAACGTGCACTTATTCTTCATTGAAGACCTGTGTCGAGATCTGTGATGGACCTATACCCAAGTTCCTTGATGCTCACGGGTTTTCTTGGCCACGATCCTGCTCCCAGGCGCCTCTGCTAGTCCCTGAGATTCTAGTGGTTCATCGCCAAATCATGAGGCACCTAAAAACCACTCACTCGAGATATATCCTCTCTACGGCCGTAGATATAGCATCCTCAGAGCTTGTTTTGAACCTTCTTCATACCTCTTGCACCGCAATACCGGCGAACTCTCCTCCAAGCTTTGGGCATGACTCGGAGACGATCTATGTACCTTGCTAAAATCAGATCTTTCTGTCGGGAGGACCGATCGTCCGCCTTCTTTCCCCTCACGAGGAGGAACCGATGGAGGTAACACTTCGCCGATCTCGTGAAACCTTGCTACTGGTATAAATACGGTGGTTCAGATCGCTTCGAATCCTCATCACTTGTTGGACACCTGCCAACCTTACTCGACCATCCAACGTTCGAACCCTTGGTTAATCGTGTAGGTTTCAGTCGATTCACGCCGCTCGCAGCTGCCTGACCTCTCTGGCCTTTCTTGCTTTATTATCAACAGCCCGCATGTCTCTCACTCAAAACTCTGCACATCTTGCCGTGCATTATATCAACGCTCAGCTCGGAGCTCTCTACGATAACTCCGTCGAATGTGTGAAGCACACTGGTCCCGGTTTGAAGCCCTTGGAACGCGTCCGCTACGATTTTGCCCTCGCTGAATTCGCCGTTGGTGCCAAGCAGCGCTCCAACGTCCAGCATGTGGAGGATACCATGTTCCACGCCGTGTTTGGCAAACCTAGATTGGAGTTTGTCTGTAATCACGAGGCCGTTCTACACTTGAAGATCAAGGAAGGCCACCTTAACCTCGATCACTCTAAAGCTTCCTCCACATCTTTCTTGCCAACTCGGTTCGTCCCCCTCCTTTTGTCTGCGTTGATTTTGACTCACGGTGGGATGTAGGGATCGTAACATCCCCCTTCATGATTTGGAGGTTGTGTTCCGTATGGAGTTCACCGTCACTGGTCTCCGTTCGATGCATTCCGACATTGGAAACGGCGCACACGTCATCCAAATGTTGGTGCTTAAGCTCGACAGTACGTGTCCTATTTTGCTTTTCATCCACCTACTCATTAAGCCGTATGTAGCTGCCGAGTTCGCTTCCAAGGTTACCTTGAAGGAGGGAGGTCGCGAGTCACTTATCGCATACATGAAGAAGTACTTGGATTATCTCCACCACGCTGGCCATCACGTCCTCTTCTCCCTTCCAGACTTCGATGATAACCGCCTCGACATTTTGATTGACTATTCCCTCATGCCTCGTCACCTTCACAACATCGACTTGAACATTTCGGAAGTCTGCGGTGTCTCCGTCGAGAGAATCAACGAACATCTCTCTGGCCGTTGGCTCGAAGCCTACCTGGAGGCTGAGGCTCTGACTAGAGGTGAAGGTCACGCATCTCGCGACGCCATCTGCCTCTCCGAATATCGCAGCACTTGGACTGCCTTGGGCGATCATGCCGAAATCCAGTTCCATATCAAGTTCGGGGCCCCTCGAGTTGATGCGATTTGCAAGCGCGAAGTCGTCCTTTACTTCAAGATTGATGAGTTGCTGGTTTATGATGGACATGACTTCGAAGCGTCAGTTTCCCACCGAGATACCTCTTCATCACCTTGTCTCATCCTATCTGGTAGCAAACCCAAGCACACCTACAAGGACTGGGAAATCGCCGTCGTTGTCGATCTCATACTTGAGAATTCGGCATGCGGGAACGTCAAGACCGTCAAACTCGATATGACGAGTAAGTTAATCTCCCCATTCACGTTGCAGATTCGACCTAATCAGAGCTGCTTAGCCATACGTATCTGTGAGGACCTCTGCACTTTCACTGGTTTCGACGTCTCCTTGAAGTGGGCGGCCGCCCTCAAGTCTACCGTCATCGAGTTCATCCAGTATTACTACTCGTCCATCCTCGAGGCTGCCAAATGCCACATCGTCTACCACTTCGACCTTCGGTGGACCGTTGAGCACGACCATCATTTTGCCCATCATCACTCCAGCGATGAGAGTGAATCGGAGTCTGATCACGCGGTTGAACACCATCCCGATAGGAAGCCCAAACCTTGGGAAGTTGTTATCAAGAAGACGGATACTTGTGGCTTCGACTTTGTGCAAGTCATTTCGTTGGAGGCGATCATCGAGCAGTTCAGGATTATGTGTGAAACGTCGACCAAGCATGTTCATGAACACACGAGGTGCATGTCGAAGTGGTCGCACGAGCGCGAGTTTGAGGCGACGTTCGGTCCTTTGACTTTCCGCTTGTTGTCCAGCGGCAAGGTCATCGTCTGGGTGCACCTCCAGGAAGGTTCCTTCCTCCCCTTGTCTTGGTATGGCGCCATTACCTCTTTCGTGCATTCGTGTGCTGATATTGGGAATCTCAGCGCCGACAAGTCGAAGCGGCACAAGCTCTCCAACTGGCGATTGGCGTTCGAGGTCGATCTGAAGATGTACGACCACCATGAAGTCGCCAAAAAGTCTACTTCCTGGCTCTCCCGTTTCGTCGATTCGATGATCTGGAAGGAGCATGGCCACGGCCATCATGAGACTCGTCTCATCAGGCATTTGTGCTTGGATTTCACAAGTCAGTCAAAATTGCCATAGTTCTTTTCTTGTCGTCTCACCCTTACCTTCTATCTACTTCAGAGGCTGAATTTATCTACAAGTTGTCCAGCTTCGATGGTCTTTGCCTCGGCAACCGCGAAGCTTTAGACCTTGTCCAGTCGACGGCCCACTACTTGAGCAAGCACTACTTCCCCACCCTCATTCTCCACGGTCACCATATCCTTTGTTCCATCCCTATCTGGAAGGAGGGCTCCAAACCTCCTTCAACCGGTCTCACCTCAGTCAACTTCCATGTCTACTCGAAGCATACTTACCACCGCGACAACTGCCGCCACGCCTCCACCGTCGCTGAGACTAGCATCGTCATCTTCGGCATGACCAATTTCAGACACATGCCCCCTACTCGCATGGACTACACCACCGAATGGATCGTTCGTCTTAAACGTGGCTTCTCGCATGGTACCATCTGTCTTTCCAAGAAGATTTTCCTCGATGAACGGCTCCTTATCGCTCTTGCCAAAGTCAATGAGGCTACGACCATCGTTCCTTTCTTCCGCGGAACTGAAGACGAGAAGTTCCAATATGCCAAGGTGTTCACTGGACTTGAGGATGGTGAATGGGAGCTCGGCCTCACTACCTGGGGCGAGCGCAACACGAACCGCAAGAAGAGAGAATGTAAGTGGGAGGCCGTCAAGGGTAATCACCATCAATACAAGTGGAGCCATCATAATAAGTGGAGCTATGAGCATGAGGGGAGTTGCGATGACAAGAACAACGGGACATATACTATTGATTGTGAGTGTTGGCCAGGACGCCGCCTTGAATCCCCTGCTAACTTTTTTTCAGGCCAGACTAACAATAAACTTGATCTCCCTACTGGTTTCAACCACGGAACCCTCGACATTTGGATGTCAGGTGAAACTTCGGTACACCTCGGGTTCAAGGGCCACCATAGGAAGTGGAGGTAAGTAACTTTCCCGACTCTGATCATAGTCATCTAAGTCTTGTCTTCCTTTCAGCACCCACGCGGTTGCTCAATGGAAGGTCAATCTTTGCATGTCCTCCACTCCCTCTGGCATGGAAGTCGACATCATTGGTGTCACTAAACCTACCTTCGACACATCTCAGCAAATAGAATCCGCCATGGACAACCTTATCAACTTCGAACACCTCCACGCTCTCCTCTCCGTCGACCTCTCTGTCATCGCCGCTGAGATGAAGGAGACTTTCGGCGGAGTTTGGTCGCATTGCTTCCCCAGCATAGGAGCGTTTGCTTTGGCAAACCCTGTGTTCAACTCGAAGGGAGACATCTTGTTCGAGTTGAAGAAGTATGCTGAACCTAGCAAGATTGCTCCTCCCAAGCCGAAGAAGGCTACCGGTGTCGGGAAGGCGCCGAAGATTGAAGTTGTAACTTGCGCCCTTGCACCGGCGACTACCCGCCCGGCCGTGCCCAACAAGAAACCTTCGCGTATGTTGCTTCCTCTTCATTCAGACTCAAGGCCCCATCTCATATGCTTTGCCTCATAGCCATGCGCCACGCTCAGGACGCCGGTCACGACTTAGAGAGCACCCAAGAGGCCCATCGGGACAAGTCCAAAGGCGACGGTGCCGACTCGGATAATAAATCTCTGAAAGCCAATGGCCACTCCAACGGTAATGGTCACGGCCACGGCCACTCTCCTGGTCACCCCAACGGCAAACTCTCACCCTCTCCCTCAGCAATGCTCGGGTCCCTCCTGACACCCGTCTCCGAAGTCAACTCTCCCCTTCTCACTCCTGCTATCGGCCATCGACCTGACGAGGTGGCCGTTGTCTAGGGGAAAGCGCTAGGCCTCGAGATCGACGTGAAGAATCCCGCAATGATTGTCACGATCTGTGCTCTCGCAATCGCTACATCACTTTCTTCTGGTACATCATACATACCCATGATCTTTCCCCTCCTTCACATCTATCACGTAATTCACTCACTCTCGTTCCTCGTCGCCTTGCATTTGTACTCTTGTGTTCGTATTGCCCCGATCTTCTTTGCGTCTCTCCCTTTCATACCGACCTTCAAAAGCTATCATCTCATACTCTACTATTGTTGCCTTTCCATTGCCAATGAATTCAAGAAGCGCCGTCTCTTTTCTCGACACAACCATTCCTAAGCTTACCAACCGTCTTAGTTGATGATCCACGCCGGTTGGCACACCCTGGTGTTCTTCTCAGGGGTAGAGAAATATGAAAGAATTCAATCATCAGAGTACCTCCAAAGTCCGACACGAAAAGACCGCCAGCATGGAATACAAAAACGAGGAAGGAAAGACGGATAGTAGATGGGAAAGCTCCAGGGACTAACATAGTTCACGACTATAATGACTCCCGAGGTACTATAGCTAAACGAAGGTGTCCGCCTCCGATTTCCCATTGCCTATCTAGCAGCCCGTAACTCCATGATGTAATTCTTGACGTCTCTAAGATCACCAGTACTTTCCCAAAGCGATATGTTCAAGTGGGGAAATAGCCGATCCAAACAGTTCGCAAGTGGGATATCGTACGCAGGTTCTTTGGCCCATTCATCGACTCGAAGAAAATCAAGTGGGTGCGGAGTAGTGGACCTAGGAATGTGTGCGATGGAATCTTCTGGCTGCTTGTCGACCAATAGTCGAGAAAGTATGACACGGGTCAAATGTGGGCACGAAGAAACAAAGGTGGCGAATGAAGCGAAGGAGAAGGCCGCCCAATCTGTGTCGAGCGTAAAAAATTCCAGCTGGGCCCAAGCACAAGACATCTCCTTTGCTTCTTCGACACTGAGTATAGCACTGTACTCCAGGGAGAGTGAAGCTGGATAATAACTCAGCTCGAGATGCGTGAGATGGCGAAGCGGGAGGAATGGAGTGATGACTCCCATCCTCACTATTCCGCCCACCAGATCATTTGGCGGGTAGCGGATGCCACGAGATGTAATGCAAGTCAGCGATTTGAGCGACGAATTGAATTTTCTCGACATCAAAGCGAGGGAGGGGATAACTTGAAGCCAATCGCCCTGATTGATATTGACGAAAATTGTCGATAGATGGGAAGATGAGATGTTATGGAAGACTATTTGAATGGTGGACGCATCGCAGCGAGTGATGAGCAAAGAGTTGAGGAGTGGAAATCCAGGCGGGGAAGGGATCTCCACCTGGGTACTGAGTCGGACGTCTGTTCGTATCGAAAGCGATGTGAGATATGGTAGGCTGGAAAGCACTTTAAGCGCCTGAGAGTCCATGTCGTATCTGCGACGGTTGTGGAATAAACCGAAAGCAGAAACGATTTTCAAAGATCGGAGATGCCCAAAGTCCTGGAGAAAATCGAGGGCTGGGATGGAATGAAGGATAGGCAAGACGAATTCTTCGATGTTTGGATAATGAGAAGGGAGGCTATCAAAGAAAGCCTTGTCCTTCAGAGATTCCTGATGGGAAGAGGCATCTATCTCGAGGGCGAGTTTCTGAAGCCACACAGACGACTGGATTGGAGAGGTGGATGTCGTGGTTCGAAATATAGCCAATGATAGGAGTAGTGTCGAAAATGGAGGGGAGTAAGAGAACCGGAAAACCAGACATGACAGTCTGGGCAGCAAAGGCCTATTTTTTGAAGCAGCCAGGTCGTTGTACAGCTGCGCGAGATAACATTCTTTGTCATGATTATAGTGGAAGACCCGAATGCGAGGCGAATAGATGTCAAAGCGATTCCACTCTTCAGGGCGAACGGGTCGGGAAAGGGTCTTCGAAGTCCAATCAGCTCATTCGTATCGGAGGGCAACAGTAAATACAAAACTCACCGACACCACTACATCTTCATCAAACTCAGAGTGGAGAACATGATCTTGGCTGTTTGTGAGGAAGTCTGGGAGTAAGTCGAGAAGTGGTTGAAACCCATGTACCTCCTCCCAAAGGATATCGAGAGCAGGGTCTGAGAACGCTCGAGAAGTTCGAGCGAGAACGGACAAGGTTCGTCGCCAGGCTTTCGTATTACTAAACCCATCGCCCTTGACTTGCAAGCAAATCTCTCGGCAAATTTCTGAGATGTGTAGAGCCATATCTGGCGTCGAATATGTTTCAACAGCTCGAGATTCGGATGCTGATACTGTCGACGACTCGAGGATAAACGAGGTCACGGTGAGGCCTTGAGCTGCCTTCAGGGGTGGTACATTACTGCAACGTGGATGTTATTATGAACAACTTCAGCGCCGGCTATGTAGTCCTGGCTGAGTGAGCTGGTCACTTTAACTACGTAGTACCCATTCGTATCCACGATAAACAATCCAAATATTAATCTTCAATTTCTCTCGTATGATTGGGACGCCATTCCAAGTCAAAGTACACTAGTGGCATACCACCAGGAACGAAGCAAAGGGGAAGCAGGTTTCGCCTTTGTATCTGAAGGATTCAAGTTGGCTCCGTGCAATTTGCTTCTGAGTCCTCGCGAGTAATGCTGTTCCATACACTAGGTAGTAGAGCAGTGGCAACGACTTGGCGATGACCACCATTGCTCTCTACTCTTCCACCAAAAATGGAGGCAAAGCCATCTGGATGCCAACCATCCCCAGGTTGAATAAACCTGAGGGAAACGGCCGGAATGGACGAGGAGAGAATGGTGGGAGCTCTTGGGGCAGTCGCAAACCCTAATGCACGACGTTTCGAGGGATGGGTCCCACTGCTGATGGATAGATGCGTTCTGGATCGAACTCGAAGGGTGGTGTGACGATGTCGAAAGGACTCTGAACGCCCCAGGAGGAGTTTGGTCATTTCGGCGGGCCTGGCATTAAAGAGAACCTGTGCGTAAAAACCGTGGCCGCCGGGGACCACGAAGAAAATCGAACCTTGCAGGTCCATAGTCGAACTCTATCAAGGAATTTTCGATATCGAGGTATTGCCTTCTTGGCCCCAGGACCTTGCTAGACGGAGAGAGTGTTTCTGAAACGTGGGATGATGAGGTAGAGGGGGAAGTGGTGGTTCTCGAAATCGCTCGAAAAGTAGATAGAAAGGGGCCCATAGCATCGACGGGTACGAGTCTCTCTTGCATTCGGCCGGATCTTCCTGGACATGAGACGAAGTTTCTATTCATCGAAGAGGAGGGCTCGAGAAAGAGGATTCAGAGCAGAGGGAATAAATGACTCGCCTGACAACGGTGATGTCGCAGACCACATGTGGGAGTAAAGCGATCCGCAATGCGCTGGCCACCGATGTGGTCGAAGGCAACAGGGGAACATAAGAAGAGGAGAGACAAGTACCATATCTCGCACATGCGGAAGGATGATATATCAAACTGAATAAATATTATAAATCATCAACATGGAGTTCGGAAAGAAGAGGAGATAATCGCCGAAACCCTGTCAGGGGCGAACAACAATCAATGAGAACTCTATCATCTATAGGTAGTACGAGATTCCATAACATCGAGAATGCAACACGCTTCAATCCAAGGTATCGGCAACCTAAGAAAGGGAGTTGTCAAATCTATAGGCTCGTTCAACGACAAGTGATTCAGCTCACAAGCTCTATGTCCGAGTCGCGTCCTGAATGAAATGCATCGCGACTTATATCGAGATTCACAAGTTCTGCTTCCCGTTCTAACCGATATGGTACGCGACTGTCAACACTGATCCGTCTAGGAATGGAAGAATCGACCTATGAAACAAAAACGGCCGAGTCAGTGTATTGGTCTGCTTGAGTTTGACCAGAACTCACCTCTGCCTTCTCTGATGAAACCTTCTCAGCTTCGACTTGCATAGGCAGAGGGACCGCAGGCATTGGGGATGTGGACTGGTGGGGGGAGGTAGAGATG
Source organism: Jaapia argillacea MUCL 33604 (assembly GCA_000697665.1). Classification (NCBI taxonomy): domain Eukaryota; kingdom Fungi; phylum Basidiomycota; class Agaricomycetes; order Jaapiales; family Jaapiaceae; genus Jaapia; species Jaapia argillacea. The sequence continues at coordinate 136,955 of KL197762.1, read as the reverse complement.
CAACGATCAGACAAGGAAGTTCAGAGGTTAGTAGGAGGACTTACGTCTGCAGGCAAAACAAGAGGCGCCGCCGATGCTCCTGAAGAAACCAGATGAGATGAATTGGATAGCGTTAACAAGACGGTTAACCCATACCGAGTGCTGCTACCATGGAGAACGCGAGGACAATTGATGAACGTCGGGAAACCATACTTAAACGTAGTCGATGGAGGAAATTTGAGGATACTGTTGGGAGATAATCGTGATAGTGGTGGAGGATGACCTTGTCTTTCAGCCATTATGTAGCCCCTCCCGACCTGCGGAAACCAGTGCTTCCCGCAATGGAACGGCTGACCGGCGAGCCTTGAGGAGGTAAGGATTTATCCTGGTCATCGAACATTGAGTCGGCATATAGATTCAAGGCTCAGGCGGGAGAAGAAACGAGAGCTGCTTCTGGGACGGATGCTGACGGAGGCCGCATAGACACGAGTAGAGCGGGATGTCGTCAGAGGCGTCAGGCACTTGGAAAGAAATGAGTGGGTCGATGAAGGGGTTCGGGTGTTTGACAATTTCTGAGACATGCGGGGAGCACAGTCGGCATTGAGATTTCAAACAGGCTGTTACCGTTGACGTTCAAGTTCAAGTTCAACAATGAAAAAGGCAAATACAAAGTTTACTTGAACTCACCCTGCATGGGGGCGCCTAATCACACAACACACATCCGTCCAACCTGCGACTATTGAATATAGGATATTGGGTAGTATTGAAGCTCCCCATGCCGAAAACTCAAATTTGTCTAGTTCTCCGCGATCCAATCGCCGACATGTGCTGTCCTTGAAGTTCTCGCTCCACTTTCTGCCCAACCCAAGTCATCCTGCGGTCGCCCATGACTGTGTTCTTCGTACCACACGACTGGCCCAATCCGCCGGCAATGATCCAGACTCGAAATGATCACGCAAGAGGAGCGAGGGTGACGACATCGTAGACCGAATGTCGGTGGCCGTGCCATCGATATCATTCATCTGGTTCTCTAGCAGGCGAGACGGCATCCGAATCCCAATGCTAAGCGACAAGACCCCAGGAATGCCAGTGATATGCCAGTGGCATGTGTTGGCCTCACCTCCGCGTCTTATCGTAAAAGATTGCGTGCTTGAAGTAGGCCGATCATCATAAATGCAAACGTATCCAAAATGTCGATCTCCCCATACCATTCACGCTCAAACCATCCCCGCTGCTTCAACTCCTTCCATACACAACTCGATACAATGGCACCTGCTCCAGAGTCATTCCTCGGTTCACTCTCTCAATACGAATCATTAGATCTGACAACACATATCGGCACTTCATTCCCTAACTCCTCCGTCCAACTCTCTACCATCCTCGGTTCATCCAACGCCGATGAACAAATCAAAGACCTCGCCACCCTCGTCTCCCAACGCGGAGTAGTCTTCTTCACCAAACAAAACATCTCTTTGGAACAACAGAAGAAGTTGGCTGATAAGTTGGGAGAGTTGAGTGGGAAACCAAAGACGAGCAAGTTGCATATCCATCCCATCTCGGAGAGTACACCGGAGTTGGGGGCCGATGTGTCGGTGATTTCGTCGAAAGGGTTCGTATCCTCTCATCGAGTCTTTGACCCCATCACTGATCTGTTCGATTGTAGAGGGATCGCGAGGGCTGGATACGTCCGAAATACACGAGCGAGTGCTGGTTGGCATGCTGATATCACCTTCGAACGCATTCCTTCAGATTATGCCGTAAGTTTCTACCACCAAGATGTCCACATGATTCTGATAGCGTATGGACCCCACAGATCTTGAAAATGCACACTTTACCAAAAGGTACGTTTGCGGGTCGGTCATTTATCGCTGATCCTGATATATTCTTGGCACAGTTGGAGGAGATACTCTCGTGAGTCTTCTTCGAATGTTTTGCTCTTCCAACTGAAATCGACTATTGTTTTGTAGTGGGCTAGGTGAGGACTTGGTTGATCGAATTGTGGAACGAAAGTACTCACGGACTTTTAGTGGTTACGAAGCCTACGATCGTCTGTCTCCAGCATACAAGAAATTCCTCGAGAGTCTCACAGCCGTTCATGACGGCAATTTCTTCGTCGACGTGAGCCTTCTCCTCCCTACATAATCCTGTCTGGGACCCTGACACGAGTGATGATACCCCTAGTACGCGAAAGAGCATGGTTTTCCGATCCAAGATATTCGGGGCTCTCCAGAGAACACTGGATCTAATTTGACAGCTACCCAGTGAGTGGTCAATCCAGCGAACCCCGCGAATCGTCTTGATGAATTGTGCGATGCTAGCCCGGTGATTCGAACCAACCCTGTGACCGGTTTCAAGACTATCTTCGTCAACAAAGGGTGAGTCACCTACCACAAGTCATCTTTCTTTCCCGAAGATTGAACCTGTTGATTCCTTCGGTAGATTCACGAAACGAATCGTCGAGCTCACACCTGACGAGTCTGATAACGTCCTCGATTATCTCTTCCGTCACGTTTCGGAGAACCATGATTTCCAAGTGAGGTACCGCTGGGGCCAAGATGGTTTGGCGATCTGGGATAACAGGTCAACTTATCATACCGCGACGTACGTCTTCCTTTCTTCCTTTCTTTAGCCTTTGGTGTGTGGCTGACGGTGGTGTTGGCATAGGAATGATTATGATGAGCTTCGTCAGGGGAATCGGGCGGTTAGTTTGGGGGAGAAACCGTTCTTTGATCCGAAGTCGAGGTCGAGGAGGGAAGCTTTGGGTATTGATATTTGATTGAGTTGGACCGTGTGTAAGACGGTGGGGACAAAAGAAGAGAATTGATAAAAGAATTGTACGGTGTTTATTCGATAAAGTTTAGTACCTCCATCAACCGGGACCACTTGTGATCTTCATCTTGAGATTTGATTCAAGCGCCCATCTTCATTGTTCGCCCGTTTACTACTCCGTTAATCCAGAAAGCGGGAGATAGAGAGCTTTCCGTCCGTTTTCGGGGGTTTCCTTCGTTGAAGGACATATGACAGAGTCTGTCAGCTTCGAAAATTAGGTTAGACGTCCCTGGCGGATGTCAACGAGATCTTCACTTTGTATAATGTTTAAGCCTTGAACGGTCTTGAACCTTGAAGTGTCCGCTGCACGACCAGCGCTCAGAAATTCCAGGAAATTCCCCGACGCCACACATGTGACAGTCAGCCTTTGGCATATCACAGCGTGACGAGCGGAAGACCGGCTCCGGTTCCGTTCGTCGCAAGAATACTTCCACCTCCTCAACCCACAAACACTAGGGATATAGCTCATCCCGGCTTCGACTCTATCCCGCATCTCCTAATTTCACACTTTTCGAGGGCCCCGGTGCCTGTCCATGCTGCTCACCAGGAAAACAGCGAGTCGAGGAAGGCCCTTCTTCAAGTTCGCCAGAGGGAGGCTAAATCACGCAATATCACCTTTTGCTCCATCGTTTCTTTAAATACTGGAAAAAGTTATGATGTCAAGAGACAGGCTTCTTCATTGAGCTTCTCTAAACCCTTTTCGCGCTCGACGGGGAGATAAGGGATAACTTCCACCCCCTACGTTGACTTTTAATGGCCACCTATACGGATACGAAGCACTCTCAGGTCGGTGGAGGCTTACCCTCCGACAAACTTGATCACTCGGATTTGGAGAAGAGTACGACTGGGAGTGCTGATTCGGCGGATGCTGTGAGTATCGAGAGACGACTCGCTGAGGAAAGTGGTCACGCTATCAAGTATCGGTCTTGTTCTTGGCAAAAGGTTAGCCTCCCTCGTATAGTCACCTTAACCCCACTTCTAATTCAACCCGCTCCCCACCGTTCTCAGACAGCCGCGCTACTATTCTCGGAATACATCTGCCTCGCCATCCTCTCCTTCCCATGGTAAGCCTCCTCCTCCACCCCACCCAAAGCCCCCCACTCTCGCTCACACGATCATTCTTGTACTTGTGAACAGGTCTTACTCGGTATTGGGTTTGGTACCCGGAATTATTTTAACGATCGTCGTCGCCGCGAGCGTCCAATACACCTCTCTAATCCTCTGGCGATATTGCCTCAAACACCCCGAAATGCGTGATGTCTGTGATATCGGACAAGCCCTCTTCGGCGGTTCGAAACTGGCGTATAACCTAACGGCCGTATTTTTCCTATTGAATAATACTTTCATTCAAGGTTTGTTTCCTTTCTCGTCGTCAAACTCTATTCTTCACTCACATTTGATCGCTATAGCTCTACATTGTCTCGTCGGCGCAAAGCTCCTGAACACCCTCTCGAACTCTGCGGCTTGTACGATAGCATTCAGCGCCATCTCAGCCTTTATATGTTTCTTCGTCTCCCTTCCTCGAACCCTCAACCAGCTCAGTGGTCTCGGAGTATTCAGTGCCGTGACCATGGGTACCGCCGTTCTCCTTGCTATCATCTTCAGCGGAGTTCAGGATCATCCGTTTGGGTATATCGCGGGTGAAGCACCCATCGTTACTGCTTGGCCTGTCAAAGGGACTACTTTCGTTACTGGTATGTGTCTTTTTTTGGTGGATGGGGTGTTTGGGGTTGAGCTGACCAGCTTGGTTGGGTAGGGATGTCGGCGTTTTTGAATATCAGTTATACATTGATTGGACAAATCACTTTACCTTCGTTTATTGCTGAGATGAAGGACCCTAGAGATTTCCCTAAAGGTAAGTTCCCGCCCGCTTTCGGTTCGAGCCTTTCGCTGACTTTCGACTGTTGTTCCGAAGCTTTGTGGGCTGTGACTATCGCTGAAGTGATCGTGTTTTCACTTTGTGGTGCTATCATGTATCATTTCGTTGGTCAGTACCATGTTTCGTGTGCTTCTTGTAGGCCTTGGATGCTGATTCCTTATGTGGTTTGACAGGTAACCAGTATGTCACCGCACCTGCATTCGGATCGCTACAACCCGTCTACAAGAAGATTGCATTCTCTTTCGCGATACCTACAATCGTCTTCCTCGGCGCTCTCTACTCTGTATGTCAACCCTCTCGCCCTGCCTCTCCTTTATTCCCTCCTTCACCATATCACATCATTGCGCTGACTTGTTGTTGTCAGTCGGTAACAACCCGCTTCATCTTCTTCCGCATCTTCCAAAACTCGCATCATAAACACTCTAATACGTTCACTGCGTGGTCGACTTGGGTAGCGATCGTGGCTACTACTTGGGTTCTTGCGTTCGTGATTGCGGAAGTGATTCCGTTCTTTTCTGATATGTTGAGTTTGATGAGTTCGTTGTTTGGTGAGCTCTCTTCTCTCATTCCCCTTGTCCTACGCTTATGTCTTCTTGGTGTTTAGACTGTTGGTTTGGGTACGTTTTGAGTTTTGGTTCTGGTGTGGTGAGATCGAGCTGATGATGTGTGTAGGTTTATATTTTGGGGAATGGCGTACCTCACACTCTACCCCGGAGGGAAGAAATGGGATGGGATTTGGAGGTCGCTGGAGACGTTGATCAATTACTTCTGGATTCTATTTGGTGCTTATATGTTGGTTGCTGGGACTTATGTGCGTATCATCTCTCCATATTCCCCTTCCTCCATTGCTCCTTTTTCCATTTTCCGTGCTCCATTCTCCTTTCATTTTATGCCTACCCTCGATTCCTCTTCACCCTTCACCCTTCACCCTTCACCCTTCACCCTTCACGTTTATCACAGAACTGATCGACCCTTTCCTCTATAGGTCTCCGTCCAGTCTATTATTGATAGTTATCAAGCGAACGCTGTTGGGAGTGCGTTTTCTTGTGCGAGTAATGCCATTTAATGAGGGGAGGGGGTTTGTTAGCGACATGATCTGCGATGAATGGAGGATGAGAAGTATTTATTGATGTCGCTGTACGTTGTAGTTGTGCGACTATATTAATGGGTTTGGCAACAACCTTTGATAGTTATTCCCTGCGTAAAGTTGAAGGGAGGGAGGCGTGCCCGAATGCGTGGTGTCTTAAGCTTTGGTCCTTTGAACTTCTTGAGAACTGGCTTGGAGCAACACCATCCTACAATTTTGGCTCCAACCCCCCCACCTCTAGTCAACCTCCAACGACCCCTCAAAGAAGACTCTGAGAAGAATGGGTCCTGGAGTTCTGTGTGCGATTACCGTGTGATCTCTCGCAGGCAGATGTGCCCACGTAGTTCTGTCGTACCTGTCCACATGGTCCCTTGGCACGATCATGCTCTATCAGGCCGGGATTGGATCGAATGCCATTGTCAAGGCCGTCATGTCTCCCTCTGTTAAATATATCCTCCTCAAGTCTACCCTCGTGATACTGGACGTTGATAAGTGAAAGACAGAACGGTTTGACCCCCACATGAGAGGGAGATGCCAGATACGAATATGGATACAGTAGGCTCGGAGAATCTAGAGTTGGTGAGATATAGTTTTGATGGAGAAGGGGAGAACATCGCCTTGGGTGAAAAATTAGAATATCGGTGCTTAGCAAAGATTTCAGGGAAAGTTGTAGTTGAGGCTAGCGTAGGCTATAGTCAGAGTTCGCACTGCCCTATCGTTTTGTTTTTCTCTGCAACCGTACTCACCCAGGTCCATTGTCCGTTCAGGCTCCGGGGAAAAGCACGGACCAAGTTGACCGTGGACTGAGACCTTGAGGTTTTTTTTATTGTTTTACGCGTATAATTCTTTTTTAGGCTGTGCTCAGGCGAAATGCAAATGTACCCGACTCGTTTGGCTTCACATCTGACCAAAGTCAGTGAGGAACAGGATTCCGGTTCAATAACTCCTTCTCACGGCGGCGTCGTCGTTGTCGGCAACGAATACGACCTTCCCATACACCACAGACAACCGCTCATCATCAACGACAACGGCGAGCTCGACGTCGACGATAGCCATCGCAACGACCTCCAGCGTGGTTCGAACCCCGCGCAGACAAACGGTATCGGGCCCGACGACGCGCAGTTTCGACGACGACCAGAACAGCGACAGCAGGTGCCACATCATCAGGAATCAGGACCAGCAGTAGCAGCGGAGATGTCACAGACGACAACTGCAGCTACGGCCACGATACAACCGCGATCAAGGGACCCGGCGTCGACTCATCGGCCGAGGCCAATGTCCATGCCTCCTCAGCCCAATAACTACGCCTCCGTTGCCCCGCCTCCTTCACAAGGCGCCATGGACGATACACATACTACTACTTCATCTTCTAATAAATCAAGACAGACGAGCAAGTCCAGGGGTTCGAACAGGGTGTTGGGCGATTATACGCTCAGTAAGACTCTTGGAGCTGGGAGTATGGGTAAAGTGAAACTTGCTCATCATAACATCACCGGTGAAAAGGTACGCTTTGCCGCTCTCGTGTGCACCGATACTAATGAATACGTATTTTGGGTAGTTCGCTGTCAAGATCTTACCTCGCGTGCACCCCGGCGCTACACCCTCCTCCGCCAACGGTACTTCCACCAACCCCGATGCCCAAGCCAAACAAGCCAACAAAGACGCCTCAAAAGAAATCCGCACTATCCGCGAAGCTGCCCTCTCCATGCTCCTCCACCACCCATACATCTGCGGCATGCGCGAGATGATAATCCACCAACATCATTATTACATGGTCTTCGAGTACGTCAACGGAGGTCAGATGTTGGATTACATTATTAGTCATGGGAGGCTGCGAGAACGAGTCGCGAGGAAGTTTGCGAGGCAGATTGGGAGTGCGTTGGAGTATTGTCATAGGAATAATGTCGTTCATCGAGGTTCGGGCGCTTTCCCTTCCCGCTCATCCCATCTGACATCGCTGACATACTCTTGCTTTTAGATCTCAAAATCGAGAACATCCTCATCTCCCAAACCGGCAACATCAAAATCATCGATTTTGGTCTCTCCAATCTCTTTGACCCCGCTCACCATCTCGGTACCTTTTGCGGTTCCCTATATTTCGCCGCACCAGAACTTTTGAACGCAAAAGTTTACACTGGTCCTGAAGTGGATGTTTGGAGTTTTGGTGTAGTGCTTTATGTACTGGTTTGTGGTAAAGTCCCGTTTGATGATCAGAGTATGCCGGCGTTGCATGCGAAGATCAAACGAGGGTTGGTGGAGTATCCGGTTTGGTTAAGCGCTGGTGAGTAGAATTCGTTGGGATTCAGATATTACTTATTGATCTATGATTGGATTTTGGTAGAATGCAAGCACCTTCTCTCAAGGATGCTCGTCACGAACCCTTCCGCCCGTGCACCCCTAGCTGAGGTCCTCTCACACCCATGGATGGTCCGAGGTTTCTCTGGTCCTCCAGACCCTCACCTCGTCCGTCGAGAGCCACTCCGATCTCCAGAAGACCTCGATCGCCAAGTCATCAAGGGCATGAAAGGTTTCGAGTTTGGATCAGATGACGAAGTCGAAAGAAAGCTCGTCGAAATCCTAGAAACCGAATCTTATATCCGTGCCGTCCAATATTGGGAGAGGAAGAGGGACGGTTTAGGTGGTAGGAATGGATCGAATGGTAGATGGGGAGAGAGCTTCTCGAATTCGAGTTTGGCGCTTTCGTATGATGCGAATGCGGGGGTGAATGGGAAGTATGATATGAATAACCCTCCTGGGACGCCTACGAAACAGAAATCGAAACGGTTCTCGGGTTTCGACTTTTATAGGAGGAAATTCTTCTCCCCTTCGTCTTCACCACCTACGACGCCTACACATTCCCCACCGACATCCCAATCACACCTTTCGCATTCATCTTTGACGGATGCGCAGAGGGAACCGGCGGACCCTACTGGGGGGTTCCATCCACTCCTTTCAATGTATTTCCTCGCGCGTGAAAAGTTGGAGAGGGAGAGAGTTTATGGACCCGGTCATTTCGCTTCTTCGCAGGTATCGGTGGATGGTGTACGACCTGCACCTGGATCCGAAGCTCCTGTCCCACCTCCCATCACTTCGAAACCACTTTCCCAACCTGCGGTGACGACGACTACTGCTGCTCCTGCTGCCAGCAAGAAGGAGCCTGTTAGTGGCAAAGCGGATTATTCCATGCCATTGCCTAGGCTTCCTGCCCCTGCTACATCACACTTTTCGGGAATGTCGTATGACGTTACTCAGCCTCAGGCCACTGCTTCTCCTACGTCACCTACGTTTTTGCATCCCCAGCCTAGAGCTAGGGATGCGGGACAAGGATTGGCTGTGCCCAAGAGACCGGATGTCCCGACTGTTGCTGTTAGTGGTGCGGGAGGTGGTATGGCGCAGAGCGTTCCTAGTAGTCCTGCTACTAAGACGACGTTGTTGCCTAGAGCGCCACCGGCTTCGACTCATAGGAGGAGTCATAGTTTGAGCCAGAGACCGACTGTTACCACTAGGGGATGGTTTGGTATGGGTGGTGGTGGTGCTAATGAGGTATCGGAACGTGGAGAGAAGGAGATGGAAGTGCCTAGGTCTGCTGGTCCGGAGCTTAGTGCGTTTGTTGAGAAGATGGAGTCGGATAGGGAACAGGGACGGAGGCCTACTTCTTCGCATCGTCAACAGGTGCCGGAGAGGACTGGTTCGCCTTCGCCTGTTTCGCCTATTGCCGCTGGTGCGACTTTGGTTAGGAAGTTTGGGAGTTTGTTGGGGAGGGGTGATGATGGGAAGCGACATGGGACTGTTGGGAGGAGGGTTAGTGTTTTTGGAGGGTTGTCGCCTAGGCCTTCGACTGATGTTGGGACTGAGAGGGAGAAGGAGAGGAAGCCGTTGGAAGAGTTGAATGAGAAGGCTGTTGAGGAGGATGTGGGTGAGATGGGTGAGAGGAAGGAGAAGGTTAATGAGGATGCTCCTGTTACGCCTAGCAAGGGTGTTCATCGACGAGCGGCTACGGTTTTGGATACTCAAGGTCGGGCTACGAGGCATGAACGGAGGAGCAGTACTGGGGCTGCTTTCTTTGGTGCTGGGTCGATTGGTCGGCATCGAAGACCTTCGACTGGGTTTGGTGGGACGACCAAGGGGCTTGGGGATCGGTTGTTCGGGAGGACGGATGAGGAGGATGAAGGTCAACAGCAACAAGACGAAGACGATCAGACTGATAACGAGATGGGTGTGAATGGTGGTGGAAGGACTGATGACGAACAGGATGAGAAGGACTTTAAGCCTGTGTTTATGAAGGGTTTATTCAGGTTCGTCGGATCAGCTTTTCTTTGATGGAACAGATCTTTAATGATGATTCTTTTGATGTGATTTTGTTTAGCGTCGCTACTACTTCTACTAAACCGCCTCAGCTGCTCAAGACTGATATCCGACGAGTTCTTGACCGAATGTCCGTTCAGTATCGGGAAACCAAGGCTGGCTTTGATTGCATTCACTTGCCGTCGATCGACGTGTCGTCTGTTCAAGAGACGCAGGCCCTACAGAATCGCCGGCGTGGTCATCACCAGAAACAGGGTTCTTCTGGTTCAAACGAAACCGGTACCACCACCACTCGGCGATCCATCGTCAAGCGCCCTTCGAAGCTCTCCTTTGGCATGAAGAGCAAGGAGTTGCGAGAAAAGGGCAAGGAGCGGGAGAGGGAGAAGGAGCAAACGACTTCTACCTCGACGGATAAGGAAAAGGAGCTCCCTAGTCGGCCGTCAGGAGGTACGATGTTGAGCGCTACAGCTAGTAGTGGTTCGTCCTCATTCTTCAATGTTTCATCGAACGCGCATACTATTGTTGGCAATGGTCCTCGACGTGCAGACAATACGACGGACGACGTTGCGTCGGTCACGATCAATGAAGAACCCACCCCACGTTCCCAGTCCCCTGTTGGATCAAAAATTCTCCCCCCTATACCCCGCGACTTTGCGTCGTCACCACGACCCATAACACCAATACCGGCACCGCTACCAACTGGAGAGGTTGACCGGGAGGTGTTTGAGAGCATTCGCACCAATTCTTTGGCTGTTCGGTTTGAGATTAACGTCGTCAAGGTACGTCCCCTCTACTTCTCGTCGTCCCCGCATGGAACTCACATTTATCAATCAGGTTCCGTGGTTACCCTTGCACGGTATCCAATTCCGAAGGGCCAGTGGGGATGGTTGGCAATACCAAATGTTGGCACGGCGCGTGTTGACAGAGCTGAAGTTATAGTGCCTCCCCAAAATACATTCTTTTTATCAGTTTACCCTTATCGTCGCTCACGCTTCTCATGACCACTCTTCTTATAATAGCCTTGTGGGCCGCTTAGTACGCTTATTTTCGAGCGCTTTTGTATGCTGTTGATCTCTTGCTCCGCTTGAAGTCTGTCTCCGGGGTAGACCGTCGCCGCGAGGTTACATCGTCTTCGCATGTGTTCACGATATCAGTCTCAATGCTCTGCTACTTATTCAATGGTGTTTATCGGATGAATGCGGGATGAATGAGAAGTAGGACAGCGCTAGCAAACAGGTGATCAAGGGCTAATACAAAATCGATACAATATCTAACAACGTGGGGTGATACATAGCGTTCATATTGTTGTACACATTCATCGCTATCCTACAACGCGACTCCCTCACGGCCACTTGGCGTTCAGTTATCCCATCTGGACTTGTGCCATGCTCAAGCTTGGAAAGCCGTTCATTAGTGGGAGGTTACTCCCGTAATGTTCCATCCCAGTGGCCATTTGGGAGTTGTCGTCCGACCATGAGAACCTGGTCCAAGGTAATGGGAGAGTGTTATATTAGCAAGCAAGGACGACATGGCGGTTTAAATACCCTGGCATCATCATATTGTCCCACCAAGCGGGGTTTCTAAGGGACTGGATAGTGGCAAGGAGCTCATCGTCATATCCACTAGATCCGCCTAAACCCATGCCACCGTCCGATAACCCGCCCAAAGTGATTGGTCCCGTCGCTGGCGTGTAAGTCGTCTCTTGTTCGTAGATTGGACTGGACACTGGACCCTGCGGTCGAGTATGGCCTCTGTCCTGATAACCAGTTTGGGGTGGTGCGATAGAGAAAACTTGACTTGACGACGTGGATCCCGGGGGAATGGTGAACCCTGCTGAAGTCCCACCTTGACCAGGATGGGCATTCGGGGGGTTATGTGTGTGCAAACGCCCACTGGTGGCTCCATCTTGTCGGTGTCTCGACAGTAGTCCGTTGAGGAAGCGAGCGTAGAGTTTGGGCGTGTGTCGATCGTCAATGGCGATCTCAGACGAGCTCAGGGTCTGGATGAGTCGTAAAATAAGATCGAATATTTCGGTCTTCACGTCAGGCGTCAAGAGTGTGTTGAACTCCGGTCGAAGAAGCTGTAGTAAAGTCAGCGAGGTCAACGCTCGGGAATCAGGAGGGGCTCACTTTCAGAAGAAAAGCAGAGGCAAACGCCGTAAAGACGAAGTAACCTGTAAGATAGTGTCATGGTGTGAAAAGGTCGTTCATACTTCATAGAAACCCACCATCGGGCGAGTATCGCATGTAACCTGTTGGCGCGAGATTTTCGATCATAACCTTCACAACAGCTTTTGCAGAATTCAAGCACTACAGACAGGTCAGTTTCATTCATAGAGGGGACCTGAGACGATAAGCACGGCGGACCTTCGTGAAGAATAATTCATCAGCATTCTCAAATCCCCTCTCAAACGCTTGCTGGAACCCAAAGGAGTACATCACGAGACGAGAATAATTGACGAGACTGAGGATTCATATGAGTTAAGACAGGAACGCCGATAAGGGGAGAGAGACGACATACAATGGAAGGAGCGCCACTCGGAGCTCGCAGGCAAGATCTGGAGACTCTGATTAGTACAGACTTAACCGTTCGAGGTGCGACGACAACGAACCTTCGTGATCGGAGTCCCGAGTGAACCTTTCCGACCACTCTTGATGAAAAGCGGTCAACTTGGCATCGTGTTCCAGAGTAACGTCGCGGAAATTGATATTCTGAAATGCTGTTGGCCTTACCCTCTTGATAACCATTACAGAACGCGCACCTTGTTCAAGCCGGATGGTGAATCCCGATCAGAATAAATGACTTCATGGAACTCGTGAACGAGACGGAGGAGAGTGGAGTAGGCGCATATATGGATATCGTACTGCGATCAAGTTAGATTTGGAATGACGAGGACCGGTTTGTCCATACCTTGTGCTGGCACCGCGACCTCGTATACCAATCCTTACAATTGCGAGTAATGCTAGGAGAATCATTAGGGCGAAGGAGATACGAAAATAGTACGGAGACCTACTGGTCGTCCTTGATAGTGGAGGGTTTGCCAAACTGGGTGGCGACGGATCGATCCAAGTTGAAACATATCATCCAAGTACGGGTCCTGTTCAACATTTCCCTTTCTTGTTTCTCAGATGGCTGAGCCTTCGACCTCATTGGCTGATGCAAGCTGAGATCTGTAGCGAGCCTAAAGGACATATGAGCCTGCAACTCGCTTCCGAATTTGTCGGGAATCAACCTTATAGCGAGCCCAGTGTACAACCAGCTCCTATCTTCCTCCCATCTCTTCGCAGGTACCGAATAGTAGCTCATCAGGAGGTAAGCTTGGCATAGCTCGACTGACTTCCATCCATTAATTAGCGCGTTTGCAGCCTCACTCTTAGCGAAATGCATGGCAATCGCATAGATCTCTGACTTCTCCGGATAGAAACGAGATGAAATTGCGCATACTATGGTGACGAGAGATGAGTTGGGAGAATACGTAGCAGAAGACTCGAAATGTACGCACTGACGGTGAAGAGGAACGGACAGCGGGTGAACGTCGTGGCAGGGGTATGAAGGGTACGATCCAACAGAGAAACGAAGGGCTGTAGGATAAAAGTGTCAGGGAAGGATGGGAGGGTCTTAATCAGTGTAACACACGTTGATCTTTGCATAAAAACTGTGCTCGACAAGTGAGAATTAGTCGTTGAACAGGAACAGAGTAACGTACATGTCGAAAAGCTTTTCAACGTCGACGGGGGTGACAAGGCCATGCACCAAAATCTCTGGTGGACTGTGTTGCTCGATGAGTTTCGCACGAATGTTGAGGTCACTTGCAGGTCCAGGCAGGAAATAACCAGCGCTTGCAACGCCCTGCAGGTCGTAATATCAAATTGATGCCCAAATCAGTGAACGACAAACAACTCACCACATCGTTCTCATCATCCAAGCTATCATTTCGTCGTGGTCGTTGTTGAGCCTTACCCTTACCCTTGCCCTTCGCTTGAGAGGCGTTGTTATCCAAGCTGAGGTTGGCGAACAAACCAATCGGAACAGCTGCATCCGGAAGTGTAGGCCCAACTTCGTCCTCTCCGTCGACGTCATCGTCTCCTCCGTCCTTCTCGGGTTCGTGCTCCTCCGACTCGGAATCTCGTTGCTCATCTTGCTGCCTCGGTTTATAGGCTGCAGGGTTGGGAGCGCTTGGTCGCGTTCGGACCGAAGCCTGCATACGATCCAGCCAAGCTATCACATCTTGATTGTTCTTATCTGACGGCGAAGTAGCCATGCGGTAAGAGGCGATTGACAGGGGCGTCGCCAGATAAGGGTTGTGAATCTGACAAGTAGCTCATAAGGGCAGGTAGGAAGGCGCTTAATGAAAATGACACATACCTGCTTGAGCAGTGAATCAATGATAACATCCTTTTGTTTGATCTGAGCAAGAAGATATTCTCGTTTGCTGGCAGGGCGGGGAACCGCAACAAAGTCATCGTCAGCTTCGTCCGACGACGATGAGGAGGAGGAGGAGGAGGAGGAGGAGGAGGAGGAGGAGGAAGAGAAGAATGGCGACGAGCACCATGAAGAAGATAGCGGAGATGGAGGTGAGGAACGCATGGTGAAATCTGGCGAGAGCGCCGAACAATCACAGAAGCAACCAGACTTTAAAGTAGAGACCGGCCGAAGGCAGAAGGATTGAAAGGCTCACTTAGGGGCTGTCCTCGGCTTCCTACCTTCCACCACACAGACGTGTCCCTGGGCTTTGCATCTCTTGCACACGTTGTCATTGCCCGATTTCGGGAACTCGCATCTCATCTAACCAAAGATATCCGCAGGGGTAGCAAGGTCATGAGGCGAGCGCGCGAGTCCGAGTCCGGGGAAACGAAAATTGGTGGCACCAAGGCAAGTTGATGAGCAAAATGGACAGGGTGACGGTGACGCAAAACACCGGAAGGGGGCGAGGTGTACGCAAACATACGGAGGGAAAGTGATAAACAGAGATAGAGATCATGTGAGTGTGCCTCGTTGCAATGTTACAAGTCGAGTTAACGTACCTTGAGCTTCTTGCAGTAAGTACACGCTCCGGGCCTGTGTAGATTTGCATCATGGCAGCGAATCAGCGATCAGATCCAGATCAATATCGAAGATAGACATGGAGAAGATGCGGGAACGAAGAAGGAAGGGGGGCAGGTCGGAGGTTGCGAACTGCCGCTCATCTGACGGAGTGGCAGTGCAACCCAAGCGAAATTGGGCCTCAGACGGGGATGGTGATGGCACCTGGCCCCCAAAATGTCTGCCACTCCGAAGGCGCGGCGTCGCGTCAAAAAAAGAAGGGAAGCCGCAAATATCGATCCCACTCCAAGGCAATGCAGCCTGAGAGCGCAGACCTCGACAATCTGACAATTTTGCGCCCTTGCATCATCTGGAGCGGGCGCAGCATGTCCCGATATGCCCGATTGGTAGGAGGAAGAATTTGTTATCCTCCGGCGTTATAGCAAGAAAGCAAAGAAAGCACGGAACATCACCAAATGAGAAAGCAGGCGTACGAATGAGCCGGGTTAGAAGGAGTACGCACCACGTCGACGTCGCATGAACATCGACGTCAGCGAAAAAAAAACTACTGAATGGAACGAAGAGCAAGCGTGTGGTCCTCATTGCGGGACCACAAGTTCACATCCCGAAGAGCGCGGAGTGAAAAAGGGATAAGAAACCCCGAAATTCAGAGGTGAGATTGGGGGTGAGGGTGATTCACATAGGCCCCATTTCAAGGTTTCGCAATGAATCGCCCACGCAGGGTAATAAACCTTGGAATGCAAGGCAAGATAGCCTTCCTCGCGAGAGCTTGAATCGCCTTCCCCTCGGAAACTAGCCCGAAAGGCCAGAAGCAAGCAGATCCAAAAACCCCGCGGACGCGAAACCGACCAAGGAACCACCAAAAATGCAGATCATCCACGAACAACCGCAAGAGGACGAGATGCGGAGTTATAAGCATCTCGGACCAAACCCACCAAACCCAAACAAAGGAGAAGAACGAAAAGAAGCGAAGAAACCACTCACAATCTCCCATTTCCCCCATTATTCACCCCCGGACTTCCACCCCCACCTCCCTGCTCGTCGTCACTGGAACTGGCGGTTTCATATCCATCTCCTCCCCCTCCTCCACGGCCCGAATGTCGCGGGCGTTTCGTCCCTCTCTTCGCTGCAGCTCCGCCACCACGCAGAGGGGCACCTGGTCTTTTGGCACCTCGGGTGGAGGTTGGCGCAGGTGCGCGGACTGTAGATGCTGAGGTACCTGATGGGACTGGGCGGTGAGTGTGCATTTGTGAGGGGCGTGGTTGGTGAGCAGCTGAAGTGGCTTGTTGGGTCTGGGTTGTCGATTCTGCTTCTCGCCAGTGTGAGGATGGAGGTGAAAGCGACGAGTTTGTCGAACTGTGCTGGTTTTGCGAAGGTAAAGTGGCAGTTTCGGATTGTGGGGTGTTGCTATAAACCGAAACGCTGGGCGTAGTCGGGAAAGCTCCATCTTGCGACATCGCCGTCGTGGCCATGCCTGTACTCCCGCCAGCGCTTGACGGAGCATACGTGTACGGAAGGTTGTAATACATGCTCGTACTATGGTCACCCGGTGAAGGGGTGGTCTGGAACTGACTTTGCGGTTGAACTTGAGGTTGCTGGTGGGCGCGATGAGAGTGGGTGTGGTGTGTGGGTTGGGGATAAGCGATAGCACCTATCAAGGTACTCGAAGAAGTCGAAGGAATCGAGGAAGATGGATCTCCGACTTGAGCGTGCCTGGTATGTGCATGGGAATGCGGATTTTGTCTCCGAACACGTCTTTGGTCCGATATGTACGGGATCTGCTGTTGGATCGGCGATGGCTGACCAGCCTGCTGTTGCTGCTGCCTGATCGACGGCTGCTGCAGCTGGATCGATGGTCCGCCAGCGCTTTCAAACTCCGGTACGTAATGCGAAGCCGGATGATATGTCGTTTGGGCTTGGAACTGCATGGGCGGCGGCGGCTGTGAAGGTATATTCTGTGCATGATGAGAAAGGGATGGTGGATGAGGAGGAAGCATCTCGGTGTCTACCTCGTGGAACGCTCCCTGCTGCTCTTCGCTTCCGACTCCACTAACACCAACGCCAGTCCCGTACCCCATCTGCTGTTGATATTGCATCCAATCGTATTCCACAGGTTGGGCAAGGGGCTGATCGTGTTGGTTGTGATCGTAAAACGACGGAGGTGGTATCATTACTGAAGAGGATTGGGGTGGTAAAGCTAGCGTGGTTGTGGGCGCAGATGAAAAGTCAGGATAGGAAATCGGTGGACGTAATAATCGGTCACGATGTTGATGATGCTGATGATGTTGCGCAGGGACGCCAGGAACAGGAACGTTAACTTCCTGAGCGCTAGGGAGTTGCCAGCCACCACTCGAGATGGGATGAAGAGAATGAGAAAGTTGGCCGGATGTGGAAAGTCGTGATGGTGATCCTAAACACGAATCTAATCCGAGAAGCGGCCGATTATGCGGGATACCACTCAGGACTGCGTTTGAGGATGAGAGGTGGTGGGGATTATGATGAGGACGGAGAGGAGAGTCAGATGGAGGGACGGAAGTGATATTATAGTCTTGGACGGGGGCTGTATGGACAGACTCAAAGACAGTTCGCGACTTTTGTGGGTCGGGATTCGAGGAAGAACTCGAATTCGGCGAATCGGCCATCTAAGCTGTACAAAGCCAGGTAGGCAGGTGCCACAGCCTCAAATAGCAAGGTCTCAAAGTAATCGGGAGTTTACGAGGTTATGACTGCACGAGTGGGGTTCGCTCAGTGGCTGGAAACCTAAAGCTGTGTTTCGATGTCGTGAGCACGTTGTTAAGGAGAAAAGGTGGAGATTTACTCACCTCGAGGTAAAGGCTGGGAAAGGTTCAGAAAAGATTCGGCCTGGCTGACACGGTCGATGGTAGATAAAAGTGACCACGTGAAGCGGGACCCCGGATACCGTTGGTTCAAAATACTAAGATGGGTCAGCTTGGATGAGTGATAGATTGCGAAGGAGGAAACTCACCCGAAAGGCCAGCTGGGTAGACGATATCGACGTGGTCGTCCTCAGGTTCTTGACCCTTCAAGTTATATGCTAAGGTCGGTATACCTCATCGCATGGGAGCAATCAAGTGATCCACCACTCTTCTTGACGACCCGAGGTAGCGAGGAAGATCAATTGGAGCATGACACAATGTTGTTGTTAGCGGCGCATATAATCAATCTGAGAGGTTCCAAACTTACCATAAAACTGTGATTGTGACTCTGCACATGAGGCGAATAACGGAATGCCGATCATGTTCCACACACACGACGACGCTGAGAGAATCATGCTTCCACTTCTCAAGAGTGGATTACGGAACCACGCAAGAAGAACATCGGAATTCGCAAAGTTTATGATAGATTGGTTGTTGGGTGGGGACCTGCGAGGGAGGTTGTGTCAGGCAAACGGGAAATTGCAGTGAGATAGATTTGCAAGGAAAAATCATGATTGGGCGCTTACCTTGCGTCTGTCATGGCACGAGAAGCTCAGCCGTCTCACCACTCGGACGAACTTCAGGTATTGTTGGAGGCTGAAGCACACAACACCCCGGGCTTCGCGGTTGCGACATGCTGGTATGGAGGATGATAAATCAGCCTCTAATACGCCCTCTATCAGCTCAGTCCAACAGGAAAAAGCAGAGAAAGTGATACCGTCCTCGTCAGAGACTCACGGCTGGTCGCTAAGGGAAAGCGCTTAACATCGTCGCTGGCATCAAGCGCGATGTGACTATTGACACGTGCCGTTACATCACTCGGCAGCTCTCGGGGTCCCTTCCATATTCAAGCTCCGTTTAAACCTGATTACACGTTGTAACTGCCTCCGCGTCGATCATTATCGGTGCACGTTCACTTCCGATAGCGGCGACATCGCCTCCCCTTACATACCGAGCCTAACTACACGATTTCTTACACCGCCAATTGCATTGTTATCCTCTCTCTGTCCAAGTCCTGTGCTATCCTTGGTCATACTGAGCATATACCCAGTCATCCTTACCGGCTTCATACGAAGCGGGGCCGGTTCCCTGACTCAGACAACTTGGTGAGACCACCAACAATCAGAACAACTCTGTTCGATTCCCGTCAATCCATGGCAGAACATGTAAGAAAAATGTGAAAGAAAAGATGTGCGTTTTTTCTTACTACTCTACTTTCCGTCAAATTGGCTTGGTATGAGGGATGCCATCGGTCAATGAACGAATGCTGACTGGAGCCGTTGCTTTAATCAAGGTCATGACGCGGTTTATGGGGCACAAGATTCGTCGCCGTGTCGAGGACCGCCGGCTGATGCGGGTCCCCCACCTTCTTTCTTGTCGGAACGCGTCAATCTGAAGTTTGGGCTCTCACTCGAAGTCGACGCCCCGGCAGACCCATTAAATGACGCGGTTAACGGACACACCTGATTGATCCGACCGGTCGATGCGGCCCATCCGCCTTCTATCCTGTTGGTAAGGCTCAGGCATCAAGTTCGAGACGCTGGTAGGGGCGGAACCGTTCACCTGATTCGTCAAGCTTCAGCACAAGCCCTCCAATTTTTGTTGACAAGGAATAATCCTGTCTCTCTTTGCCGGATCGAATGTTGAATACCCATTCCATTCCATACACCTGTCATAGCAATCATGATAGGATATACCATCCCTTTCGTTGACTTGGACACTGCAACCGCGATTTAATCAAGTGGCTCGCGAACTCTATCTGACCTCGACGAAGCATCCCTTTTTCACGATTCTAGAAAATTACACAACCCGCGATCATCGGTAATCCTCTCCACTTTGCAACCCAAGGAAACAAACACAGCCACTCCTATCTTACTCTATCGGAACCATTCCTCCCCACAAGGAAACTGTTCACTTAGCACCCGGAGACTTCATCAAATTCTTCATCCTTGACTTTCACTACTCCACCAGCGGAAACGCACCGCTAGGCGGCCCTAAATCTGATCATCCGATCTTGATTCCGCAGCCTTGCCTCTGGCTACATCCGATCCACCGCTCGAACGAACAACGCACAACATTTCACAGTGAGACGTGGCCCTGCATTCAATTTACAGCCCGGCTTTCTGCGGCGTTCAATAATTTGTCCGTCGTAGTGATGATCCACTGCATCACTTTGCCTATTCGTTAATCACTCTGATCCCGATAAACCAGACGGACACACCACCACACCGGGTCCTTAACTGCGGCATATCACCTTTAAGCTTCGGATCGAAATTCACTCTGTCCTGGGGCTCAAAAATCATTGACAGTATCCCGACTGCGGGAGAAGGTCTGGGAGGAGTTGGCTCGTCAAAGTCGATGTGTCGCAATTGCAAGTCGTAACCCCGCACCTTTCTCACCCCTGACTGGCGAATCGAGTAACTCAAATTCGCCCTTGGGTCGACCCACATTATCAGGAAGAAGCCGACTGGGCACCGTGGCCAATAACTTCGGAGTTTGACACTCAGTTATCGCCGGAACCCTTACAATCATTAAGAAGAATTCCCGATCTTTTGACACATTGAAGATCGCATTAATCCTGGACAAACGGAAAAAGTTTAAATCACTTTTGTCCCCACCTACGAGAAGCTAACTCCGATGTCGGTTCGCTCAAAGCCGGTGTAGCCCTGCAACCGCAGCACATACCCATTCACCCAGTTCGCCTCCCGAACGACTTTTGCTTCCACTTGGACGTACGCCCCCGAGCCGCCCGCTGCTGACAGACAAGAACTCAGGCATAGCTTCGGTCCAGTCATCGCCGGTCATTTTACCTTTACATTCCAACGCGCTCTTACTCCATCATCCCTTGTAACTTGCACGACCAGGTCAGGTCGTCCCTCAATTCGTATGCGCTGATCCATCCCCTTCAATGCGTTTCAAGTCCGAAGACCATTTTTTTCCCGATCTACCATTACGGTTCCATCCACTTACAACTATGTCACACCTTATTCCCACTCTGACCAACGGAGCAGAGCAAGGATAATTCGCCATCCCTACATTAAACCGCCATCACGGTACCGAAGAACTCTGGCTCTATCTCCGTCTCTGCTTCCATCTCATGCGAGGCTCGCGGGAGAACTCCTCCCGCACAACCCTGTTAATCATTCCCTGATTGAACATGGGTTTTTCTCATTCTTCCGGCATCTCAAAACCTCGATTCGGATCCACGCGACATCTCGACACGATGATCCCATCAGCACCAACGTCTTATGGAACTCTTAACTCGTCAAATGCCTAGTCTTACCCTGCATCCATCAAAAATTGAATCCCCTCTCGCGACATCGGGTGCCGGACAACCTCGCCTCTAAATTTCTCACTCCTGCCGCCGGCTTGAGATGTCAGTCTGTCCTTGGAATCATTCGTGCAATATTGCGCCCGGGAGTTCGCCTGACTCCTCACATAGTGCTTGGCCTGGTGATAAACGATGGGAATGACGTTGGACCCCTCGCCCGGCAGAGAAAATCATCCCCGAATCCTGGCCTCGCCCCATCCCGAGCAGTTTTCCTTGATTCACAATTTATCGTCCTCAGTTGTTGTCTTTCATGCTTTCCCGGACTCCCCCCCCCTCCCCCAGTTGACCGAACGTGACAAACTACCACTCAGGAATGGGTATGCCGAAGCAACATTACCACCCCAGATTCATCACAAGCCATCTACGCTTACTTGATCCTGTCTCTCCCACCATACATGGACCTTGACAGATTCCATTCGCATTTGCGCAGCCTGTCGAATGTTGGACTGGTCAATCATATCGTTCTGACAGCACTGTCCCACCAAATCACCCGAGATCCCGGATCGTTTCCAGGTGGTCCTTCCAGCACTGTAGGCCATCCATCGGAAGGTTGCCTTGCCATACTTTACTCACCATCAATTGCTCCATCAACTGCTGCAGAAGTACCGTCCAACAGAACCTTCGTCGCCAACTCCCCGTGCCTGCCTCTCGCGAGCTTCGCGGGATATCTGCCCGTGCACAGCCACTGTCAACCAACAATAACCGAGATCTTGCTGGATACCGATTCACTTGGATTTGGGAGTTCGATTACCTTTTAAATCTCACTTCGGTACCCTGCAATGCCTTACCCATCAGTATCTTACGGCACTCATAAATGCATAACTCTTCAAACGACCTAGCTTCCTTATGCACCCAGACCTTCATCCCTTACTATCCCTCTAATGTTAATGGCGGAGTCTTGTACCAAAGCTACACACATTCTCCCCCTCGCCAGATACGACAAGCTTCGCGGAATTTTTATCCGACATTCATTCCGTGAAATGAGTTTCGTGGGTTGGACGAACGACTCGTTTGACATGAAATGGATGGTTGTTTGGCCTCTCCGAGACTCCCGCCGTGCTACATGTGCCATAACGATCAACGGCCACACAACGACTCGCCGGAACAAAATTAACGGACATTCCCCTAATAACCCTCCCCGGAACTGATTCCTGAATAATAGAACTGAGACGAGAAGCCAGAGTTGGATATGCTTGTTAAAACGTGTAGTACACGCCTTTTCTTCCCACCTGCTATTGCCTGTCTTCGTAGCGTCGACCTGCGACATGAACTCATCATCACAAAACCGAGACAGTCGGTTCGACCGACTAATACACTATTGTAGTCTGCAGCTATACATCACAGGAGTGCGAGGAAACCAAGCTTGGGCGACTCAGATGACATCCACAATGACAACGTACATCCTTCCCTGTGGCGGCCAGACCTCGTCAACCAACAAGGCCACCCTCCCACTCCATTCGTCGAAACTCGCATCTGCAACGCTCAGGCTCTCACCTCCGACAAGCCCGAACGATCCTGTTCTGATTCTCCGAGCTATCTTTCGGGTAAGAGCCGTGGTCCCATCGACCACAGTGATCGGAGCAGTCG
Source organism: Jaapia argillacea MUCL 33604 (assembly GCA_000697665.1). Classification (NCBI taxonomy): domain Eukaryota; kingdom Fungi; phylum Basidiomycota; class Agaricomycetes; order Jaapiales; family Jaapiaceae; genus Jaapia; species Jaapia argillacea. The sequence goes on along the minus strand of KL197762.1, from coordinate 113,979 downwards.
TCCCAGTAGGTGGCGTAGGGGGTGGAGTCGGTAGGAGGTCAGGTGTCGGACAGAGATTTCGAGGAAGGTTGCAAGTGTTTACAACCATCCCGTCTCTGGACGCATAACTAGCCCACATTGCCTTCCTCGTACCCAATTTCACTCCACAACTTCCTTCTCCGTTCAGAACCCCACGACAACTGAGAACTTCCCATGTTTCCACTTCGTCAACTGTATTTAGATCCGTCGACAGTTGGACAGGGCGAAGGACTCCCATCCCATGACTTGCCAGGAATAAGTGCAGAGGGCCGGATAAGGATGGAGAGAACCCTCGGGGAGAGGGCCAGATTACCGAAGTGATCGTGCTATGATTTTCGCGCAGGGGAAAATAGGGAGAAGGCCGCGGTATGGGGAACGCTGATATTGGCAACACTGTCGGGATTTCCAAGGGAGTACTGCCAGTGGTCTCCGTCGTGCCAAGTGTTGAGAAGGAAATGTCATATATCGATATCCACTCTGACGATGAGACCATGACGCGGTCTGACGACAATAGATGTACTTCAGCGTTGACCGCTCGCTGGTCCGGTGACTTCCACCGCATCGCGGGTTCGGATAAATCATTCCGGTGATGTGCCAGTCAGAGAGCAGTTACTCACGAAATCATCAGGAGATGTGTCCCCAAGACACACGGTAACTGACGGAGGCCTTCCTGCTGAAGAGACTGTCCCCTTCTCAATGCGCTGAAAACGGAGGAAGTGGTCTCGATTAGGGTCGATCCAGTGAAATCCCAGGATGTTGCCTCCAATAGTCACTCGAGCCTTCGGATGAGGACACAGCGCTTTCATAACAAATTGGATTGCAAGTTCCTCGTGGACGCCGACCGTATATATGATAATACTAAATTCAGTGGTAAAGCCCACCATCAGCAATGGTTCTTCAAAAGAATAAATAGTTGCACCTGATGACGCCAACTCACCAGCTTGAAAATAGATAAACAAGAATCACTTCGTTGTCAGGCGTGAGATGTAAACAACTTCCCCTGAACGTCTCGTAGGCGTCTGCACGTATATCCATCATCACAGCGCAGACACGCTCTATACCCTGGCCTGAAGAGATCCCCTTTCCATTCTCCATGCTCTGACGAGCACCCCGTCCGGTTACCTGAGTATCTCGACGGTTCATCCTCTCCAGGTGCAACCAGACGTTCCCACTCAAGCTAATGGACATCAAAACCAGCCACCCACCTCCTGGCAGAATTAAAACACTCCTCAAATGAGGGGTGCATGGTACGAATTGAAGACGTTTGGGAACGATGTTGTCTTGATCCCACTCCGCCTCAAGGTGAGTGGAGGTAAGGCATTGGCGACGAACATCGGAAACTGTCACTGGGAGAGAGCCGAGTGTGAGAGGAATCGTGGATTGAGTGGGAGAGAGGGTGAGTAGTCGTGAGAGGAGCCTTTGCCAAGTCGCCAAGTCTTCAGATATCATATGCAGGCATTTTGACACCTGAAGAGTTGGTACAAAGATTAGCTTCCCTTAAGTTCAGTGGCCCAGAAGTGTTCAGCGGCGTGCTTACTGAGCGAATACTCAAGAGATCGTTCAACGAGAGAAAGCCCAGGATACCCAAGATGACCTCGGTGGGCAAATCACAGAGCCAATTCGAGGGATCGATGTCATCGGGTCTCAGCATGAGTTCGACGTAAGTTCGAGGTGATGAGAATGTTTTGTAAGGAGGCAGCTCGGACTCAAAGTACTTATACGACGGCGACTTCATGGGTCGAGATGTCATCATATATGTGCCTAGCACCGGAAGACAAGTCTGAGCAGATCATCCTGAAGTTCTGAGAGTCGGCCTCTATTGACACGTCCGGAGCGTCACAAGTATTCTTAGAGCTATCGGAGAGTCGGACAGTTGTATGGAAGAAATCGGTCTGGACGAACCTCATTCTCAGCTCGGGCGATTTGAAACGCCACATGGCGAGGACCGAGATAGACTGAGAGATTCACGGCGATGCCCCGAGTACAATGATAAAATGTAGAACGGTTCATAAATACTTGATCGTTTTGCATCGTAGGAGCTGAAGTATGGTAAAGTGGGGCGAGAAGAAAAGGAACAGTTGTGTGAGATTGAAGCTCCTGCATGTCCAAGTCCGGTGGTACTATATACCGAAGGGGGGTCCGCAGCAAGAGGGTGATGGAGAGCGAAAGGAGCAGAGAGGCAAATATTGTCGTGAAGTACCAAGGGGTCTCCACAGACTAAAATCACTTGGAAAGTCTCGCTGCCCTTTCCCTTTCCAAAATCTCCCTCGTAAGATAATACACCGAGAGGAGGGGATGAAACCCGCCGGTCGGATCTGCCTGTTCCCTCTCCACATCTAGGCGACACGAGGAAGGGATGCACGGTTCGGCTGGGGGCTGGACGACGGGCGACAAGAATTTAAGGGGGAATGATCTCAGAATGGAGAACCGACTCCTTCCTGGGTTTGCAGAGTCCGATAGTCGCTTATTTTCATTCGTCTCGTCCTCGGCAACTACGGTTGCATCATCCGAAACCGCAAGACTTGCCCTTGACGGGCTGAAAGTATCAATACCTCCAACACCATCGAAATCATCACTCAGCGTGCGATTTTTGTCCTCCCAACGCTCTACCACGCTGAGATATGACTCCGATTCCAATATGCCAGTAAGGCGTCTTTCGATCTCTTCCTGCGTGCCAAAGTCGAAGCCTTTCATGTTGTTGATGACTCCACGGTCCAATACTTCTGGCGATCGAAGGGGTTCTCTTGGGCCAAGGTGAGGGTCTGGCGGACCAGAAAAACCCCGGACCATCCATGGGTGGCAGAGTACTTCCGATAAGGAAGCGCGCGTGGATGAGTTCGTGACCAACATTCGGGAAAGGAGATGCTTGCATTCTGTCAGGCAGGAAATGAAGGAGAGGTCAAAAATACATCCTTGAGAAGAATCATGAAAGCCACCTTTAGTTATCCAAACAGGGTACTTCAATAACCCTTGCTTGATCTTGGCGTGCAACAAAGGTAGATTCTCCGCATCAAACGGAACTCTGCCGCAAACGATAGTATACAACACGACTCCGAAGCTCCATACATCCACCTTGGGACCAGTGTAGGGCACACCGTCGAGAATCTCCGGAGCGGGGAAATAGTGGGTCGCGCAATAAGTATCGAGGCAGGCAGAGAGGTCGAAGAGGTTGGAGAGGCCAAAGTCGATAATTGTAATATCGGTGGTTTCCGATACGAGGATGTTCTCGAGACAAAGATCTATGCCAAAGAAGGTGTGACGGTGACGTGAAAAGGATGAACAAGACACTCACTCCGGTGAACCACATTGTTCCGATGACAATACTCCAACGCACTCCCAATCTGTCTCGCAAACTTTCTTGCAGTCCTCTCCTTCACCTTTCCTCGACTAATAATGTAATCGAGCATTTGAACCCCGTTCACGTACTCGAACACGAGAAAATATTGATTTGAGTGGATGAATATTTCGTGAAGGCTGCAGATGTTGGGGTGATGGAGCAGCTTGGTGATAGACGCTTCGCGGAGAACCCGAGCTTCCGCAGAGAGGTCCTTAGTATTCTTTTTATATGGTCTGGGGCCACCAGCGTTGCAAGGTGGTGTCATTCCGTACTGGGCTCGGGAGATGACCTTGATGGCGAACTGTGCATAGCACCGATGACTATCAGCCACATCCAATTGAAATCAGACTTGGGGGACTTACTTCTTTACCAATGGTGTTATGACGAGCGAGCTTGACCTTACCCGAACTTCCCACTCCGAGGTTTCGAATGAGGGTATAATCCCCGACAGCAAGATGAGTCATATGTTTCGCCTGCGTCGAATCCTGGGGATCTTCACCCATCGATGATTATAGTGATACTGGATACCTGGACCTTTAATTAACCTTGGCCGACCCTGGGTTTGAAGTCGTCTGAAATCGGGAGTGTAAGGAGGAGCGTCGAAGTAAAATAGAACAGTCCAAGAGTTAAATTGTGCAGTACTTACACGTTGGTGACTCGATGCTCAGAGAGCTGTGTAGCAAAGGTAGACGACAATCAGTTCCAGGCACGATGTGAGGTCACAGCTTTTATCAGGCCTGCAGGGTGATATTTAAATAAATCGCCCCGCCGAACCTGAAGATCAGCTGTCTCAGTGTCTGAAGCTTACTCGAGGCATAGACAAGCCAACCGTAGGATGGACCGATGATCAATCCATAAAGGACCACACTGTTGAACGCAGGAATGATCGCAGGCAGGAGAGAAGGGCCGGGAATAGCAAGTCAGTCGTCGCTTAGGAAGACAAAACATTATTGGCCCCGTCCCACTCCCTCTTCATGTGGAAATACGGGCTCAACGGTAGATATCAAGAATATTTTATTCATCTATTTGAGTCTCTGAGCTGGAATGTACTTCGTCAGGTCGACAAGCTCCGATAAATCCTTGAACGCCCTCTCCAAAACCAACTTCAACCCCATTAAATCGTCGTACCAGTCGACAACTCGTCCCCACCCTTCTTCAGTGCGATCAGGCTCCCTGACAATCGCATTACCAAAATCAATGACACAAGCACGAGTATAATGTTCAGCTGGTGTGAACAGGACGTTTCCCAGGTTCAAATCAGTGTGCGCTACTCCAAGACCCGCAAAGCGGCTGACTGTCTCGAAGAGCGACTCGAGTAGCTCCTTGGGAATGTGGGGAGGCGATGGAGACTCAGAAAGTTCCCCTACACTGATCGAGTCGCGGATGTGCTCCAGGAGAACGACATTGATGGGAATGGCACGAGGTTCCGAAGGTGGGAGATTGAGAGTCCCAGAGGCGAAAAACTGGGGGATTCCCGATCCCTGCAATGGCTCGAGGAGTCTGTAGGCTTCCACCTCAGCCCGAAACAGACGATGTGATTTCTGATAGAAAACCTCCTCCCACCCCACGACGTCGTCATCATCTTCCGGAGTATCAGTCAAATCCCAATGGTAAATCGATGAGTTTGGTGGGGGGCGGCGCCGCTGCGCTGACTCTAGCTCCGTTTCGTATGTCCAAGGCATGGCAGGTCTGTATTTATGCCCCTTTCGTTGGGCCATGCAACGAGGATCGTAGAATTTAGCGATGACGAGGGAGCCAGGGAGGAGGTGAAGTGTAGGCGTTTGCTCTACAACCCGGACGAGGAGGGCTTGGCTCATGTTGAACGGGGTGAATGCTTGGACGACCGTGACCCATAGTTCTCCCTGTGCAAGCTTGAGGGAAAACCGGGAGTTTGGACTGTAGTAGCTGGGAATGGATGCCATAGAACAGTGGCAAAGGATCACTGAGTATCGATTACGGGAGGAAGACGCCTTTCGGAGGGGAGGGAAACTTCGTGTTGTGAGTGAGATATTTCTCTCGTCGCAGCAGGTAAGAAGAGAGGTGGTGATTAAGGCTCAAGAAAGAGGATCCGGAGGCGGATTTGGAAGTGAATCAACACTTTTTGGAAGATAGGGGCTTAGGTTTGGCCTAGGCGACGATTAAATGTACAATCACCTGCGATACTGAGACATTCCCGAATGCGCACAACGACCAAAATGACCAGGAACAAGACTTTCGAGGAGAACAAGATGCAAACAACACGCTAATACCTTACCCCAACCACCTCCGACATTCTTCAAAATCAGCCTAAAAATCCAAGTCATCAGACGCCGCACGAAATCTCAAAACCAAACGAACTAACTTCCGAGACCTTCAAAAGATCCAGCAAATCCAACAAAACCCCCTCAGCCACCTTCACAGCTCTAACTCTCCACTTCTCCAAAGCCTTCAACTCCACCTCCAACTCTGGCAACTCCTCACAACTACATCGCTTCCCCCTAGAAGCCTCCGAATACCTATCAACAAGCATATCCACCACCGCGTCATACAACACCACCGCACTCAACAACGAAACCGGGAACCGCAAAACGTCTGGTTCGTATAACGATCCCAGGATGGTGTCCCATGCCGCTCGTTGGACCATCAGCCAATTTTTTCGTGAATCAGTGAGTTTGCGAAGGGCTGGGATAGCGAGGTATAGTTCTTCGAAGAAAGGAGATGGCGTGTTGCATGCGAGGGAATAAGCAAAAGCTTCCAGGACATCCCGCTGCGCCGTCTATTGTATGAATGTTGTGAGTAGATAGATCAAAGGACGACAAGACAAGAACTACCTCCAAATGCTCGTGTAACATCACGGTAGGAGCCAATATTAGATACTCATAAGCGTACACGGGGTACAATGGCTCCAGGAAATCACGATGAAACTACAAAAGCCCTCCCAAACTGAGCATCAAACGTCATACAACGTAGTCAAAAACATTCTCACCTTTACACTCAACGCCAGACAAGCCACTGCTACATCCCACACATAACTCTCCATCGCCGCGTCCAGATCCCCCATCTCATCGTCTTCATCGACATTATTGATTGAGGGAGAATGGGTAGATCCATCAGCCCCAACTCGCCAGAAGAACCTGGTGAACAGGTACGCAGCGTGGAACCTCGTCTCAGGAGACCGAGAAAGCTGATCGTACAAATCGCGGGATAGAGGGTGTCGCTTGTTGTTATCAATCTCCGGAAGGACCTAAATGAACCAATTAGCCACAACGACAGCGACAAAGCGGACGGAGAAAGGACGCACGCCCAATAACCATTCCACGATTTCAACCCTCAAGTCATCCCCCGTCCCAAAAGCAGCTAGCCACCCCTCCTTCACACTCGACATCCCATTCTCCCCAACCTGGGCTTCAAACAACACACCCTGATCAAGCTCGTCCCCTCCCCTCTCCCTCTTCTCTCTTTCCAACAAAATTGACAACCTCCTCTCAGCAGCTTCTTCTTCCGTCAACGGAGCATGTGGGATAAGGTCAAAAGGCGGGGGTGCGATGATCGGGACGTGATTGAGCGGATGATGGTTCTTAGTGGTGGGGGTCGGTGAGGAGGGTAGTGTCGGTACGAACGTATATTCCGAGGAAGTGAAGGTCGACGAGGTTCCATCACTCGAAATGGACGATGGGCGGGAGTGGCCAGCAAATTCGAACTCTCTCCGAACAGCTCCATCGAAAACCTAAACATCCCTCCAATCAATGTCTGTCCCTAACCAACAACCAATCAAACCAAAATCACCTTAAGATCTTCTTCCCCGACTTCAGATCTCAAAGACCTCGCCCTCCGCAAACTAGCCGATTCCCTCTCGGTCCGATCCGAAGGATGCCCAGTAACGAACTCTTCGATGGAGACTCGACTCTGCACACGCTCCCGGCTCAACCTTGGTTTCCCAACAGAAACAGTCCGAGACTTCACTCTCGCCAAGAGCGGTATTCCACCATCTCTCAGACGATTCGTCTCGAGTACGTTCCGCGGTGATACCTGATGGGGCCCTCCAACTCCAGACTCTGCGATAGGGCGCCTCGTCTCGTCATCCGAACTCCCACGCGAAGATTCACCCGAATCGCAGCGGTCCTGTTCGTCACGTGGATCCCATCTCCTAGAACCCCAATCGAAGAAATCTCTCATCTCCACGTCGCCAGAGCTTTGTTGAGAACCAGAATCAGAGGAAACGAAGGACCGGCAATCAGTAGTAGCAGAGATATCAGAGGCGGAAGATCCAGTTCGTTCGGAGGTAGATCCATTGCGATCATGGGATGAACGATTGGTAGAAGCAGCTTGGGAACTAGGAAAGCCCTCATAGTACAGCTGAAGAGGCGCCCCAGATTGTCGTTCATGAATAACATCCAACAAAAGTCCATCAAGACGTCGAGTGAAACTAGAATCAGATTGCAGGACCTGAGGTCGTTCGGCTGAAGTCTTAGAATCAATTTGAGCAGTGATGGTGGGAGGCTCGTCCTCGGCGTAGACATCGTAGAACACTCGTGGCTGCGCAGCATCCTCCAAGACACCACGTAGACGTTTGTCAAGGTCGCACGCAAAGGATAATTCCGACGAGGTCATCACATGTTGCGAAAGCGATCGAGAATCCAAGGTATTGTCAGAGGAACTTGATGAAGACCAAGAGCGGGAAGGGTTAGAAGGGAGGTCAGAACGAGAAGCATATATGAGGGAAGTCGATATATCAGAGTATTTGCGGGAGAATTTGGAGGATGTCTTGTTGATGAAGGGTTGATGCGGTCGATGGCGAGGAGGTTGAAAAGCTGGTTGGTCACGGGTGTCGATGTTCTGCAACACCAAGTGAGCTGAGGAGCTACTTTGAGGGAACGAAGAAAGGTGTTACCTCCTGATCGAGACCACGGCTATCAGAGCTCAAGACGCGAGCAGAGGCACCAGCGCGTGTATAGTGGGATGTATGCGCGGTAGTACGCTCGTATGACGTGGTTTGAGGCCCAACTCGAGGTCTCTTCGTCTCGCGTTCGTTACTCTTCCTAGATTCCAGAAGGACTCCACGAGAGAAGGATTCTGGTTGAACGTTGACGTTGGAAGGTATGTCAGAAGCCTTGACGAATCCAGACAGAGTATCTCGTTTCCTCTTCGGCTGGTGTGGAGGGTAGGCTGTCCGCGACGCGTCAGGCGAAGGAAAGTCGCCATTGTTGTCCCGGCGCGGACGGATGGGACAGCGATGAGTGGGTATATGCTCCAAAGCAAGAGTCAAGGTCGAATAATTCTGACAATAGTTGATGTCGCTGAAGTGCATTCCGTTCCGGTCGTCGTGAAGGGATTGCAAGTCTTCATCTCCCTTCTCCTCAACAGAATTGGGTTTGGTATCGTTGAGTACGAAGGTAGTCAGAGATTGCCCATCAGGATCGTCGAAGTCGTTGTAAGCATCGGAAGGGGAAGAAGAAAGATCTGGAGTGCTGGAAATTGGTATGGGATCATATGTATCTTCCTCGTCCACATATTGATCGTGCGCTTCGTAATTGGAGGTCAGGGGAGCGCATATAGCCAGCGGAGAAGATGAAGCCGGAGCGGCACGGTCAGAGTAGGTTTGCTGAGAGCGGTAGAGCTGGTCGACAGTAGGTCTGTAAGATATTGGCGAGGGTGCTGCTGGGTCGTACTGGCTTGGGTCGTTCGGGTCGTCTGTCCAGCGCTGGGGTATGCGAGATCCAGCAGGGGAAAGCTCAGCATCGGTGTCAAGGCAGGGAGAGTCGTGCCACGAGTAAGACATTCAAGCCTTGATGTTCGCTTGTATCGGGAGAGGCAGGATGTGGTCGAACAGATGGCGTTGCAGAACGTGCGTTTCTATGATTGACTTTTTGAGCGAGACAAAATGTTCCCGCACTCACTGTAATCTTGAGTGTGGGAATTCTCATCCTCTCAGCATTGTACTCAACCTTGTACTTGCAACTCCAGCGTCGTTCAACCTGATCATTCCCGTCGTATGCAGCCACTCCCACAATCTGGATGGCAACCGCTCTCCAAAGGGTTATCGCAGCACACCACGCGGTCCTACAATCGTTCGTCCCAAACCTGCCCCATCTAATTTCGTCTCTCGCGTAGTCAACCAACACAAATCTCAGGTTGAAGAGCGTAGGAGACGGTTTCAACGAACTGTCAAACGCTCTGCTAGTGTTCTCATGGGAAGAAGAGCAAGATGATCGACTTTCGGTACGTCCATCTTGGTCTACTGAGGCTTCAAATGTTGCTCAAGGCCTGTATAGCAGCACATCTTCTCGTTCGCTACCATCCTTGGCGCCCTATCATTCTCCTTCGACGTTCTATCCACCGAACTAGAAGTAATCCCGCACTACTTCGAATCTCTCAACGCAACCCAACGATCCTTACACAATCTCCGAGCTCGGAAAGACCACCTCCTCTCCACACGAACCAGTCAATCTCCTCTCGACCAAGATCTACGAGCATTAAATGCAAAGATCATCGCAGAGGAACATCTAGTTCCAGACACGAAGAGATCTGTGATCAAACATTCTATGAAGACACTCTTCACAGGCATCCTCAAATGCTTAAAGGAACAAACGGTGAGTACCGCTTCCCCAACGTACTTAGTCCATAACTCTAAATTTGATACGCCGATAGTTTCTCGGTGAAGACGGCATAAAAACTCTCGACGCGTTCAAAGAAAGTCGTCGAGCACCTACTCCTCCAGTCGAACACCAACACCAACATCCTCCCATCCATCGATCGCCATCCCCCAAGCCCCCCACACCCGCATTCCGCAGTTCGACACCAGGTCACCGCACAACGCCAGGTTACCACCCAACCCCAGCAACCACACCAACTCTTAACGACCTTCAAGGGAGCACAGGCAGCACCAAATCCGGTAAATCACGATTCAGACCTCACACCCCGACAGTCCGTTGGGGGACGGTCGCAACTAGGATTTTTGGTAAAAGGCGAGAAAAACCTCTGGTCGTGGGGGACGAAAATTTGCCGGGTGAAACCAGTGATGGTCCGCCCGACCCTGATCCTGTCCATCAAGAGTCGGAGTCGCCCCTCCAGCACGAAGGGTCTCATCCACCAGAATCGTCCCTCCAGCTCGGTGCCGCGTCGGTACATGAAACGGTAGTGACTGGCGTTACCGTCCTCGAACCGGAGGAGCCCTGAATGGGATATTTCCTGACGACTCTGTCCACCCATTCCTGACGGAAGATAGGAACTCGGCTCGTCATCCCTCAGCTACGTTCCAGCGGGCTATTTGCCAGTTCTGGCGTGGAGATTCGATAAGTCCCCGCCGACTTTCTTCGGTATCCACCCTTCGTGTCGTCAAGATTCAAGATGCACACGAGCGGAGAACAGATGAACTGAGCTAGGACCGGATGTCATTTGGTTTGGGATCGGTGAGGCTTGTTTATGTCTATCGTCGGAGGATGACGAGTGGTTCTGGGTGCTGGGACGTCGGGGGTCGCAAGAATTCGTAGGGGATTCCACATCGCCGCGAAGCACTCTGGGGTTTTCAATCACAACTCTGAACAGACTGCGATCTCTGATCGACCATCTCCAGTACCATCACTCCCTATTTTCCCGTCGTCTACTCCTCGTCGATGCTATCCCACTCTCGCCAGAGGCAAGAGCGCCGTCGCAAGGAGTCAACGCTCGAGATGTAGGACGGTGACACGTGTATCTCGAGTATTATCAGAGTCAGGTTCATCACCATCAGCATTCTCCCAAAGTTCATGCATCCTCGCCACGTTCGGCAGGCTTTTCGTGACACGCCTAGTCACCAGCCCAATACCTGGTCCATCGTATACCGAGGTGGGTTGACGACCTGGCGACGTTGGTTCATCAACGACAACGAGGGCGTCTTTCCCAATATCATCTGTGCTGTTGTTTGGTTTGTCTTTCCTTCGACGGAAGATCGCGCTTGCCCAACGTAAGCGAGGAGACTTCAAGAAAGGCGCATCTTGTACGTTCACGTTGGGTGGTACCGCCTTTGTTGGTGATGTAGGGCGAGTGGGAGTTTGTGAGGCCGTGATGATGGGGCTGGGAGGAGTTGTTTGGCCTCGAGATGGAGGGACGATGAGAGGGAATGCGAACCGGGTTACGAATGGATTCGGGAGATGGCGTGGTTGCCACATCTCTTGTCGTGTATCTTCGATGAAAGTGTTGAGCACTCTCATTCCTTCCCTGGCGACCTTCTATGTGTATGGATTAACCAACTACAACACCAGAAAGGGTTGACGTTACTTGCCTCTTGCTCATGCGAACACTCCAGAATACCCCCAAACAATGCATCCATGGAGTGCTTGACGGCCGATCTTTGAGAATCTGCCAGAATATTCCTCTCGGCTTGGATCTTCGGTTCAACTTCCATCATCTCCTTGGTCAGACGCGCCATCTCCTCCGACGATTCATCAGATACACCTGGGTCTTTCTCTAGCAGGGTGATAGAATCGAGAATGTTCTTACCCCGCCTCTTGAGGTCGCGCAGGGATGCTTCCATAGAGTCAATGGGCTCCAGATAATGAGGAATCACTTTGAGTACGAAGGATAGTTGCTCGACAGGGAGGGATAAATCCTCCAAATTACGAGCAAAGGCTGGGATGTTCTGCTGTAAGAAGGAATAGGGGTGAATGGGGAGTTCGTCTGACGAGCATATAGGGAGGGCGTACCGATAACCCTTGCTCTCCATCCTGTTCCTCTCCCCAGACTAACAGTGCACCCGAGAGCTGCTTGAAACCATCAACCAGTTGTTGAAGGCTGAAACAGATCTTAGTCAAGGGAAACGTTGAAAGGGGGCTATTGGGCGTACAAATGCACGATGTTCTGTTGTGCGGAGATTACTCTTCGGAGAGAACTTTGCTCTGCGTCCGTCGGCTGCATGTCTAAATCCGAATCTCTATAGTGTCGACTGGTGATGGTGGGGGATGAGGAAGGATGGTATCCTCGCTTCCGACAGCGTATCCAGGTAAGCTAGCACTGTCGGCTTCATTTGTACAGCATCCCATTAGCGGTAGGCGCCGACCCCTAGCTCAGAGAACGCTAAGTTCAAGGCATGTCTGAAGGAGAAGTAAGACCATGAAGTAAAGCTATTCGGCCATTCGTCGGATATACAGAGGAGGCAAGGGAATGACAACGCAGAGGAAAGTACAGGAAAGACGCAGTCCACAATCCCCAACGTCGACAACATTACAGGATTTCCCACACTTACATTTCTACGGAATAGATAATGCAACAACTTGAAAGCTACAGAATCAACACACAACCACAACCTGCTCAACTCCCTGAAGCGTCGACTTCAAAATACTCAACGTCCTCACTCGTTCCTCCTCCGGCGTCCGTTTCAACAGTCGGTGTAGGATGATTACTCCCAACGGGGGGCACCTCCGGTAATCTCTTCGTCGTAGCGCCAACGCCATTCGAGTTCGTCTCGGAACCTCCCTCAGGGATTGGCTCAGCAAACCCATTAGCAAGACGAGGGCGATCATCGATTCGAACTGTCGGCGGAGGTCTACGCCGGATGGAGAATTCGCTGGTGCGACCCCCTTCGCCATTAGCGCTTCCTCGTCGAGTATCCCTCCTAAGGCCTCCATTGCGTACGTTCCTCCCGAAGGGATCATCGCGCTCATCCCTGTCATACGGATAGACACGTGTATCCAAATCAGGACCTTCGTTGCTGCCACCATCTCCGCCAGCCCCGGCGGTGGATCCCTTCCTACCATGCCGACGCCCGAATATCCCAGTGGCCCAACGAACGTACTGCGTCGGAGGTGCTTTTGTAGTCGGAGTGGGAGTGGGCGTCGTGTGATCGACTGCGGAGTTGGCAGGACTCGCTAAGTTCAAGGGAGGGTCGACGGATAACATATATGTCTGTGGTTGTGCGGTAGAGGTAGTGGAATTGCCAGAAGCAGTGCGAGTCTGTTCCGTGGCGCTTCGGGAAGTGGATGAGCGTCGGACGGGCTGTCCTACAGTTGGAAGTCGCCACGAGGAAGGAGAAGCTACGCCATTGCCATTGACCTCCCCGTTAACGTTAGTTCTTGAACCCGAATGACCCGGAAAATGGAGAGGCGGAGTGAGGTTATTTTGGGGTGGTTGAGGGAAGTCGAGGAGGTGGGCTTCTGATGGTGATTCCCCAATACCATGAGCTTCCGATTCCGTTGCGTGAGACACAGACGATGTATGATATCCAGCGCCAGGGCGTGACCATCGTTCTCTTCGAGTGTCTTCCATGAATGCATCCAGCGCCTGGGTTCCGTCCTCGGTCAGAACCTTGATAACTTTAGGTATGAGCGCAAATCTCCAATTTCCAACAAGGGCCGAGAAGACGGCCCGAAATAACTCACAATGAGCTCCTGAGAACAAGCCAAGATCCCCCCAAATACCGCATCCATAGAATGCTTGATAGCGACTCTCTTTGAATCCGGAAGCATATCCTCTTCAGCAATGATCTTCGCATTCAACTTCCTGACTTCTTTTCTCATGCGAAATATCTCTCCTCGAAGGTTACCAGGTGAAACCTGTCCAGACGGCTCTGCCTCCGCCGCCGCCTTATCTTGCTGCTGTCGGACTTCGATCGCAGCAATGGCTGCTTGCTTGCCGCTCTTGAGTTGGCGGAGTGAGCGCTCCATCGCATCCAGAGGTTCAAGATAGTAGGGTACTTGCTCGAGGTCAGTTGTGAGACGATTGTAGGAGAACGACATGTCCCTCAGGACGGATGCAAATGATGGGATTGTATTCTGATCATTTCGCGATGTATTGACTGGAAGTGAGAGGCGCGACGCGAAGGAAGAGAAGAGACAACTCACGGAGAGTTTGGGTTCTTGTTCGGATGCCCATGAGAGGAGGGCGTCAGAAAGCTCGACATAGCCAACCCCGAGGGTTTGAAACCTAATTCGACATGTAATCAGCGTCGGCCTGACAAAGAATGACTTTAAACATACGCCTTCAGGATATTTTCATGAGCGGTGATTACTCGTCGTAGGGAATCTGGTTGTTGGTCCATGGATGAGCGAAAAGAAAGCTAGACGCCCAGGACGTTAAGGTCGTGGGGAGCGGTGTTTGTAGGCTGTTATCCCACCTCGTGTTTGCGACACGTTCAACATCGGGATACAGCGTGGAGCCAAGAACAGTTTCAGTGATATCTCCTGGGGGTTAGCAATGAGGAATCCGTCGATAAATTGGCGTAACGGTTTCGGGTGGAGTGAAAAATACTCGTGACGATCAAACATGGTTTTTTCACTGGGAGAACATCAAGTAACTCATTGACGGAAGTTGACAGGATCGGAACACTTGTCCGCTTTCGAGTCTTTGGCCCCAGATAGAGCGAATTCAGAAGTGAATGTAAGGATTGAGTGGGGGCATAAGATACGGAGGGCGGAGCGGGTCAATATTTTCCACCCACGTTCGTATGCGTGGAGTGAGCCTGTTCATTCTTATATCAAAGAAATGCTATCTTCGTTCCCACGCTCGCTCTTAACTATCGGCTACCATGTCCCAACCCTTCGCCCCACATCCTTCCAGCGGATTGAGATTGCTCTCTCTTGGTATGTTCCATCCGTCTTGGAAGCTCCAGCAGAGACACTAAGGAGTTGGTTGGTGTGTGTTAGATGGAGGCGGGATACGCGGATTATCAGAACTGGTCATCTTAGGCGAAATCATGGCTGGAATACAGGAAAACGATTACTTGGCTGAACCTGGTAAAGTTCCGTATCCCTGCCAATACTTTGATCTTATTGGCGGAACAAGTACTGGAGGGTACGCAAGCAGTCTTCAGCATGTCTTCCTCCACTAATGTACGCTCTGGATAGACTAATTGCCCTGTTGCTTGGGCGTCTGCGTCTGTCTGTGGAAGATGCCACGCGGTTATACGCTGAAATGGTAAGACAAGTGTTCTCGGAACAAAAGTTCAGATGTCAGGAAGGGAAGTTCAAGGCGACGAAGTTGGAAGAGGCTCTCAAGCATATCGTGATGTCGTCGACGGGAGATCCTCATGCCCCGATGTTGGACCCTGGGCCTGAAGCCTGTAAAACGTGAGTGAATATCAACACCTTGATAGAATGCAACTAACCGAAAATCAGGTTTGTTTGCGCTGCAGCTGCAAACAACATCTCATCTGCCACCCCTCACCTTTTCCGCACGTACACTGTTTCGCACAATGCAACTGATGACTGCTGCATATGGGAGGCCGCTCGTGCTACATCTGCATCCCCAACCTTTTTCAAGAAGATGCTAGTAGGCAGGCCCAATATGCAGGAAGCCTTTGTTGATGCTGGTAGTATTGGTTGCAATAATCCAATCCAGGTTGTCCTGCAAGAAGCAAAGTTGGCTTTTCCAAACTGACAAGTTGCATGCATTATTAGCATTGGAGCGGGTCAAGCAGCAACTATCAAACTTCCAACCCATAGTAATCTTTTCACTAGACTTCTACCCAAGGACATTTTACAGGCACTTCAGCAAATTGCTACTGATTGTGAAGCAACAGCTGAGAGGATGGAGAGGGATTTTGTTGATCAGGACAGGAAGTATTTCCGCTTCAATGTGGAACAAGGGTTACAGAATGTGACAATGGCTCAATGGGAGAGGTTGGGTGAAGTCAAAAGTCATACAACTAGCTATTTGCAGCGGTTTCATATAAAGAAAAAAGTTGATGAAGCTGTGCATGCAATTATATCTGGGCATGATGAGGTTAATAGGCATGGAGTCATCAAACAGTGGCAAGAAGGGACCTCTACTGTTTCAGAGGAACAAGGTGGTGGCTTGAAACAAAGTATGTGAAAGATACTCATTATGATCATTATGATTATTCAATCTTACTGGAATCTTTTGCTGCACTCTTAGATTCTAACATTTGCCCTCTGCCAACACCTACATTTACTGGGCGAGAGGACATATTATTGGAACTCCACACTTTTTTTGGTCCCTCTTTGTCATCTGTCAAATGTCATAAACAGCGGATCTTTGTGCTTCATGGACTTGGAGGAGTAGGGAAAACTCAGATTGCATTAAAGTTTGTTGAGGAATGCCAGGAAATGAATGATTCTTTGTTAGTTATTTACTATTTGCAATTTCAGCATGCTGACTTTGTTCAAGCTTTTGGCATGTCTTTTTGATAGATGGTACTTCTGAGAAGACTCTTCAATCAAGCCTTCGTGCTATAGCTGCTTGGAATGGTATTGGAACAAAATGGGAGGATACTATTATGTGGCTTCACAGCCAATGTCAAGAATGGCTATTGCTGATTGACAATGCTAATGATCCTAAAGTCAATCTCCATCAATTCATTCCTCAGTGTAAACATGGAAACATTCTTATTACTAGTAGAAACTATGAAACTCGTATTCATGCCCTTCATTCTCAATCAGCATATGAAATCTTACAAATGAGGCCAGATGAGGCAATTGAACTACTTTTAAAGGTGATAGGAGAGAATCAAGGGGAATCTTCACAAGATTTAGCTTCAGCAATTGTCAGTGAACTTGGTTATCTTCCACTGGCAGTAGATCAAGCAGGTAGAATAATTGCAACCTATATGTACACTCTTAGCAAGCTTCTCCAGATATATAGAGTCAATCGCACAGATCTACTAACTGTAGATACTGTGCAAAAGAAGGACCAATATCCATGGTCTCTGTACAAGATGTGGAAGATCACCTTTCATAAGCTGAGTCATCTTGCCAGATTTTTCTTGCAGATATGTGCATTTCTACACCATGAGGGAATATCTGAAGATATCTTCCAGAGTGCCTTTGCTGGTATCAATGTATCTGACTCTAAGAAGCTGTCTAATGGAGAGGTCATTGACTTTCTGTTAAATTTCAAATCTGTGAATGGTTGCTGGTCCTCACTGAAGTTTATGGATGTCATCAATGAGGCTCAGCAGCACTCTCTCTTTACAATTGACAAAGACATTGAAAAATACTCTCTTCACACACTTTTCCATGAATGGCTTTGTGGGCAAGTTGATAATCCACAAGGAACTCGAAACTGTACCATGCAGATATTGGCTCTTTCCATATATCCACATAAACAGTGGGAGGGGATGGCTTTTAGAAGATCACTTCTTCCACATATTAAAGAAGCACATGCAAAAGATGGTGTGAGTTCTTGGATTGCTGCTGCTTTTGCACAGGTCTACCGTGAATGTGATGAGTGGGAGGATGCAGAGCAGCTGGAGTTTCAAGTCATGCAAGAACGAAAGTCAACACTAGGTGAGAATCATCCTCACACCTTGGTCAGCATGGGCCATCTGGCATCCATATACCGCCATTTAGGAAAACTAGAAGATGCTCAAAAGCTTGAAACTCATGCATTAATGGCTGATAGTCTGATTGCTAGCCAGATACTTCCAACATCATTAGATACTATGTCTAGCATAGCATCAATATGGAGTGCACAAGAGCAATGGAGTGAGGCAGCAAAGCTATGGGTCCAGGTAGTTGAGATTGAGGAAGTCCAGTCTGGTGTCAACGATCCCAATTTACTTGATAGTATCCATAAGCTAGTGTCTACATATTCTCATCTAAAGTTATGGGAAAAGGCTGCAACACGAGAGAGACAGATTTTGCAGATTAGCACTGACACTTTTGGAGAGATGCACATCAACACAATTGATAGTATGTCAAATTTGGCACAAATCTACAAAATGAAGGGTCAATGGAATGAAGCAGCAGAACTATGGAAGAGAGTGGTTATAGTTAAGGAGAAGTTGTTAGGCGCCAATCACTTAGGTGTGGCTACTAGTATGGCCAACTTAGCATTACTCTATTCAAATCAAAATTTGTGGGAAGATGAAGCAGAGCTTCAGATGAAGATTCTAGAGTTTAGTCTTAGGGTGTGGGGTGAAGATGACAGTCGCACTCTTAAAAATATGGAGAATCTGGCCTCTGTTTACTTCAAACAACAACAATGGAAGGAGGCTGAGATTCTGATTGCAGAGGTATTAAAGGCCAGGCAGAAGTTGTTAGATGAAGATCATGAAGATGTACTAAGAACTATGATTACTCTTTCTACACTGTATTCTAAGCAGAGACTCTGGAAAGAGGCAGAAGATCTTCTAGAAGATGTATTAGTGATAAGGAAAAGAGTGCTGGGTGAAAATCACAATGACACTTGCCTAGTCAGGAATAAATTGGCGCATCTTTACATGGAGAGAGGCCAATAGAAGCTTGTCATGAGAGTATCTACATATATCAAGATGGATAAACTATAAAGTATTCAGTACCAAGATAAAAACATCTATAAGCACTTATCCTACAATACATTTTGAGGAAGATCTTAATGCATTCATATAGCTACTCTTTCAAAATACATTTGTCATCACTATCATGTCAGGCATTGTCTACATACTTCCACCTGTATTCCTTTTTCTGTAACATTGTAAAGGTTTTGTTAAATATTCTAGGCCATTTGGTTGTTTTTTTTATCTCTGTCTCAAGATGAATCATTGTAATACTCAATGGTTTTCTATTAGCTTTCATCTCTGTACACATGTACTGTATTGTCACAACAAATATTATTATATATGCAGGTGAAAATTGGCTTTGACGTCTGGCTTCTGAAGTTTTTGAAAGAGGAAATATTTCTAAAATTGCATCACTTTGGTTGTGATATTTAGTTTCTAACTGTTATCTTACACATACAATGCTGGTATGAGTGTTGAATCTCTATAAATATTGGAGTAAGTCTGGAGTCTGTTCTACCTGGTGAGTTGTCCTTGTCCAAAAATTCACCAAGTTCTCCTAACTTAAGCAAAAGGGATAAGAAAACCTTTTCCCTGGAGGGTATTTAGCTGCTTTTCTCATACTTTATGGTCAGCCCATAGTGACAATGTATTATGTTCCATGGTGGAGCCCACCTGGGCCCATATAGGTTTATGGGTTGTGTATGATGAGTGGGCTGGTGGTCTTGGTTCCTTAATATGGTTAAGTAGGCCTAAGCTAGAAATTATGGAACTACTAGCAGATACCTGTGACTCTGGCCATGGACATGCTGTATTGTAACAGTATAGAATGAAACATGCTTTAATGATTGACATCAAAGGGTAACCTCTCTGCAGCCAATCAAAGATTGGCCACTCTGAGGCCCATTGGAGGAGACATTCAATTCTTCCACATCTAGCTAGTGAAAGATCCTCTTAACTTAGGTGTTCAACAACAGGTATGAAAGTAAGCCAACTACAAGTCTTGTCAGCAGCACTGAGTGTTTTGGTGCACCTGGGTGAGGAGACAGAAATCTAACATTCAAATCCCATATACATCTACACCCATATCAAGCAGACAGGGCAAGTATTTGAAACTGAGAGTGAGCCATCCTAACAGATTTGCTTCAGTACTCATGTACCCAGTGAGTTGGCAAACATATGGTCTACTAACCTGATGTTTCCTTGCACCATTGCATTATCACTTACCTTGCCTGGTCCCAGACCCTAGCAGCCTATGCTGTAGGTCTTCTTGTGGTTTGAAACAGTAATAGTAGATCATAATCTCTGCAAAACCACATGTCAATATGACATATCTATTGGCAGTGCTGAGGTATTCAGAACAATGCAATGGTCAACAGTGAAAACAATGCATGGATAACATACTCAGTAGGTGTAACAGGTGGTTATTGGGGAATACTCTCCAGTATCACTCTGGACTGAGTGTGGGAAGCCAGGTGTCAGAGTTTTAATTTACTTATGCATTTGCATAGTTTTCTCTTTCAAATACATCATCTTTGCTGCCTATTCATGAATCAACCTCTTAACTGAGTGTGTCAATTGCATGAACTAGGTGACTCATATCTATTATGGCTGGTTATTATGACCACTAGCTGTGATGGGCAAGGAACATCTTGCCATGCCACAAGGGGAGGTTGCAGTGTTGTCAGAGGGGCTGGTGAGCCTAGAGCCTGGAATCAAGGTGTGAGGACCTTGGTTTACTCACAGGTAGCCTGTAGTTGCTACGCACGTATAAACGTGCTCCTGAGCCTGCAGCTGTCTGCAGTCTCGGGAGGTGAACGACCACTTGGCGTGCACATCTTTGCATACACCCTAAGTGAGGAGGAACACGACCTAGTTGCATTCCAATAGAGAAAGAGTCTTGCTACTCAACCCTCTTTTGGGGCTGAGTCTTGAGAAGACCTGTAAGTTTAAACGATAGCCTACTTCACACAGTCGGCGCACTCTATGAGGAGGCCGAAGGTGAATATGCAGATAATGATGAATGAATTCTGAAGGAGTAACTACGCGAATATATGAAGCAATTCAAACTCTGCTCAACCTATTTCCACACTCAATACAGAGTGATACTGGAGAGTAACAGTCTCCAGTAAACACCCATCACATAGCCCCCCACTCTCAAGTATCCACTCTGTATCAGCCCCCCATTCCCCTGGTCAGAAATTACTCATGTCTCTGTAACACCTCTCTGCAATATAGTCCAGTAGAAAAGTTGAGGGTGAATTAGAAAGGGAGATAAGGATTGAAAAATGTAGGCTATAGGCATGAAGGTGAGCATTAGTAGTGCTATGTTGACTATAATGATCATTCATGGTTGAGAGGAAGAGAGCCAAGGAGTCTTGTTTAGAATATGTACTCAAATGGGGTTAAGTTGCTAAGTGCCCAACATCCATGGAAGCTGGGGTACCAGCATTCATAGTTTTGGATGAGGTCCAAGGGCTTGGACTCATGGTGGAATGGGTAGTCAACAAGTAGTTGTTGAGCCAGGACTCCTGGTAGGTGTGAGTGTGCAAGAATGGATGTGGGAAACCAAAATACTGGTGTTACCCTCACTGAGAGATCTAGTGAGCCAGCACGATGGTGATGCAACCGAAGGAGTAGATTGCCGTAAAGACCAAGAGTTTGAGAGGAGTGAGTGGGGAGAGGACGCTCCATTGTTCGAGTGGCCTGTGTCTCACTCAGCCCCCCAAGGTTCTAAAAATCCTCAGATATTCCACCAATCCTTTTGTTTGTTTGCATTGCTGGGACACAAGAACCAATACCAGTACACCAAGACTGGGATTCCTGGGCACAGGAGAGGTTGGTGGAGATTTGGAGTGATTGAAACAACTATATAGTTCACGATAGAGGGTGACAAAGGGCAAGGAGTGCGAGCACCTGACACACCTATGTGTATGCCCCAAATAATAATTGCTGGAGGTGGCTGTAGCTGAGCTGTGAAGACAGCTTTCCGAGAAGTGGCCACAGTTACAGTTGAATATATTGCCAGATAATACTTGAGAGGAAGAGGCGTCGTAGCTAGCAGGGCATAATTTGGTAGGCGTTTGTGCATGAGAAGTGATAGGCAGAGGCAAAATGCTGGTCGACCCTTGAGGGTGGTCGCATTGTTTAATTGCTGGTGGTAGAGTCTGAGAGGAAGGAAGCCCAGGGTAAATGTGTCTCTGAAGAGCCAGGGACCAAGCCTTGGCACAGCCATTGACAGCCATTCTTGATGTGGAATGAGCATGCAAGCAAGCATCCATAGGGCCCTTTAGCATGGAGGAGCTTATCTTGGTGCCGAAGTGCAGAAGTAGAATGGCAAGGGAAGCATTAGTGAATGTTGCAGCGAAATCTCGTATCACCATTGAGTGATGCTCAGAAAGTGAGAGGGACCTGAGATTGGATGAGGTCTCATTGGTGGGGCCAAAGGAATCAAGTAGACAACAGTAAGGTTGTACTCTCATTGTCCATGGTTCAGAGGGTCGTTGACAAGGTGAGATGGAATTCCTGTGGGGACATGACACAGAGCTTGAGATCATGTAAGGTAATGGGGCTTTGCTATTTGGAGCATAGACAATTGAGTGAGACAACAAGCTTGAGTGCCCACATGGAGAGGTAAAACTTTCGTTCTCATTGCCTATTTGGCCAAGGAGGTAGCCCCTGATACCTGATAAGAACAAATGAGAAACAAGGGTAGCACTTGCCACAGTGCATTCAGACTTCAGATGGGATGATATCACTTGTGATTTGCATTGTCTGATCCAAGGGGAGCTTCACTGGCTGCACCAATCATCCATGACTGGAGTGTTTGTTACAGCATGAGGGATGCCCCATTTCTGATGTATTTTGTACTCCTCTGTAGCCCTCTGGGTTTCTGACCGTCCCCTTGCCTTTGTTTGGCTTTTGCCAGGGTCCTCCAGACTAGCAGAACATTTGACACCTTTGCCCAAATTGCTAGGTGGACTCCATGGAGTCTTGTCAGAGCTGAGAAAATTTGATTTGGAGGTAGGTGGTGCATCAAGAAGATCATATAAGGCTAGAGCACTTGTAGATGGTGTCTGTAGCGAGCAATCAGGGAGGGTAGCCTTGATACACAGTGCAAATTGATCTTTATGTAGTTGAGTAGGCTGACAAGAAGAAGGTTCCAGATCTAGCATTGTCATCAGTGAGGGGGCTTCACCATCAGTGGTCAATACACTTGTATCTGCAGTTGTTTTTTGTCTCCAGGAGCATGAAGGGGAAGCAGCACTGGCTGAGAAGACAGGTGCTGGAGATGAAGACGGAACAGGTAACATCAGAGGCCTTGAAGAGCACACAAGGATATTGACAATCACAGATTCCAGTTCCATCCTAAAGACAGAGATTCCCATAGGTAACCAGCAATTGTCACACACGCAAAGCATGTCTTTGGAGCTGCGCTGTCACAACTCACAGAAGAAGACAATCATAAGGCATGCGTACCTATGTACACATCCTACATTGGCGAGGCTAGCTCAGTAAACTTGTTAGGGTCCTTGAGCACTTTGGTGACTCGAAGGAGACTGCACAGAGCTGAATAGTTAACTAAGGTGGGCGCCATTGACTACCTTTGCCCAAAGATCATGGGGAGCATTGTATGCAAGCAAGGAGGAGGTTGTGGAGCAAACTGTTGTTGGGAGTGTGAGTCTGCAAAAGGTGTATGGGCGAGGGAGTTATCGATGAGGGACAGCATCAATCCAAGAAGTCCAAACTCTTGAGAAAACAATATGACTTGTGTATCTTCTTGCAAAGTCTATGAGTGGCCTTGTTGACTGCACCAGTCATTTGTGGATTGAGGACTAACTCTTGAGGCCTTGTCTATGTTATCTGTATTCATTCCAACCCCCAGTGGCTCAGTGGCTCCTCTCTGTATAGCTGAGTATTGTGTGTCCTGGTAGGTAGCCTGTCCACAAACAAAGGTTTTAGAATCAAGTTCAGCAGAGTGGTTCCTGAGTTGGCAGGGAGAGCCAGAGAGCTTGGATGCTGGACATAAGAAACAGTAGTGAATTCTGGGACCTTTCCACTTGTCAATGCCCAAGGACAACTGGCAAGCATAGATAGGACCTCATAAGAATGTGAGTCAGGGGGGTATTGTTGTTGGAGGGGAGGCTCTGAATGTAGATATTCTCAAGTAAGCGACAACAAGAGTGCAACATTGTTGGTGCTAGTTGCAGTTGAGAACCCAATAGGTATTTGCTCTTGCCTGAGCTGCCTCTGGGTGCCTGAACCGATGTCTGCAGCTGGGTAAAGAAGAGAGGTGGACAATGAGGGGCTTGATAGGATTGAGGAGGGTAGAGATCTCGTGTTCAGTGAAGTAACCAATCACTGGGATTGTGAACCTGCATGGAACATGCCAGGAGCACCAGCATTAATGGAGACCAAAACCAGTTTAGAGCCAGGTTCACATCTTTGAACTTCATTCAAGAGTGGGAGCCATTCACTGTCTGGAGGGTTCAAAATGCGATTGAGGATGGGTGATAAACTTGTAGCCTGAGAAAATTTTGCTGCTGAGAGTGTAGCCAGCTGGTTCAACCAGTTTACCAAATTTGTAGATTCTGGACTTCTGGATCTACATATGAGGATAGGAAGTTGAGGACAAAAAGGTGCCGATCCCTGGGTGAACTTGAAAGTGATAAGTGCAACCTCTGATAGTGGGGTCTGAAATGGACATCCACTCAAGGATCTGATTGTGAAAGAACCCTTGGTTGTAAGGGAGTATAGACTCGCTGGTGTTGTACAAGTAGGAGATGGGGATAATGAACTACGCCATCCTAGCCATACCTGATCCCAATGGTTGTTTTTATCCTCTGAGTGTCTGTTTAAATGGTCTACATCTCTCCCAGCCCCCCAAGACTTCAACAACCCTTGGATCTTCTGCCAATCTTCCATTTGGTCCATGTCATTGTAACCCAAAGATTGATTCCAATACACCAAGACTTGGATTTCAGGGTACAGGAGATCTTGGCGAAGACAAGTCATCAAGACAATTATATAGTTCAAGATAGACAATAGCAGAGTACTGGGAGTGTTGGGTCCAAAGCTGATCATAGCCAGTAGACATTTATCACTGAGGACTATACTTTCATCAAAAGCTGAATATGCCTCCATGACTAGGGACAACATTCCGTTGACTATCAAACTTGGGTATAGAGTGCAGTTAGATTGTCGCTGAGGATGAAAGGAGTGACAAATGGTTGAGCCATCAATGGTGTGAGGCCTCCAGATCAAAGGAGGTGCAGTGACTTGTGAGCTTGCAGGAGGATCATAGAGCAATAGGCAGTTAAGCACGAGACCAGCAGTATTCTGAGCAGGCAAAGAGGTTGATAAAAATGGTGTCAGAGGTAGCTGTTTGCGAGTGTTCAAGTAGAATAGAGAAACCTCATTGCACTGCATGCAGAGCTTTGACTCAAAGTCCATGTAAACTTGGAGGATCCATACAGGAATCCCCATAGGTAACCAGCAATTGTCACACATGCCTTGTGTGTCTTCGGGGCAGCACTGTCACAACCCACAGAAGAGGACAATCGTAAGGCACACATACTGTTGTATATGTCCTATGTTAGACAGGGTAGCCAGAACTCATTTGGGTCCTTCAGCACTTTGATGACCCAAAGGAGATTAAATGGAGCAGAATCATCGACCAAGATAGGCACTGTTAACCACCTTTGTCCAGAACTTGCGGGTAGCATTCTACACAAGTGTGGAGATTGTGCAAGAGCAGATTGGTTGTCTGACTTGTCTCCTGCCTTGTATAAAATTGCTTTGTTGGATATCTCCGGTGTTGAATTCCTAGGCTCTGCGTTCAGAGGGCAAGGTCTCAAGATTGGTTGTTCACTGAAATTGAATGGAAATCTTCCTCTTGTGTGGCCTGTCTGTTGCCCAGAGAGAGAGACAGAATATAGACGTGGGGGAACGAACCACTGTCCAGGAGTACTGCGTTTGTTGGAGGTGAGTGATATCAGTTCATGACCTTGATGCACTGTAAAGCATCCTATGGTTCATGACTCATGAGGAGCCTTTTGGCCGCCTTCGGTACTTCAAAGTTCTCCCAAGTTTGAGTGGTGACATGAAGATGGTGGGGTTGAGACCTCATTGTGTGGGGTCCAGAGGGTCACCTGCAAGTAGAAGTGGACCATTTGAGAGGTGAGGGTATAATGTTCGAGAGCAATGGAGGTTTGGAACTACTAACTGAGCAAGAGAAGGGTTCACTTGCACATGAAGCCATCTTTGTTGATGACACAGCCTCACTATCACTGAAAGGTCAGGAGATCAAGTAGGCAGGAGATGTCACAACAGAGGGGATAGATCGTAACTGAGAACATGAAATTGGAAGAACAGTGCATGAAGGCACTTGAGTGGATAGCCCCATTCAAGTATTGCTTGGAGAAACCCAAGGGGAGTCTCGGCAACCATACCAGTCCTTCGTTGGAGCAGGACGGATGTGGTAGAGTGTGATGTTTGTATCTGCACCTATTTCCACATCCTGGCACCCAGCTCCTCCACTTGATGACCCTCCCAGGTCTCGCTGAGTAACTGATAAAACTCGAGAAGTCACCTGTGGAGGTGGAGATACCGAAGAGGCATCACTGCCAAGACTTTCCAGACTTGGGATTTGTGGAGTAGCTGTTACTTGGATACAGTGGTGGTAAGACCCTTGGTAGGTAGTAGGATCACAAGCAGCCTCTATCTGAGGCTTGTCTGAGCCTGCAGAAAGTAAGATGAATTGTGAATAGATCCTTGCAGTTCCAGAGACAGAAGTGGTGCTTTGAGTCAGAGATGATGACCATGGTGATAGAGCCTGGTTGTCCCTATCAGATGCTGCTGCATCCACAAGCTTGCCTGTAGTTGACTCCTTGTGCCACATCTGAGAGGATAGACAGAAGTCAGCAGACCGGCAAAGGTAGAAAGTGTTTGAGGAGGGGCTTGAATCCAGAATGGTCAACATAGAGCTTGGGAAGTCAATGCTCGTGGACACAAGTTCTGTGGTAGCTCGGATGGTGAGGGATAGCTTGGACCAAGCTACATTGAGTTTGTCTTTGGTGAGTCAAACATCATGGCAATGAATATTGTGGGATTGTTGCATCAGTTACAAAGGTTTGCGCAGATCTCAAGATAGGATTTAAACCTCCTATATTTCTGATAATCTTGATCAGCCAGTCGGTTATGCTCTGCAAGATGTGAGAGAGCTAGTATAACTCCTTTCACATACGAGGCTGCATCATTGTCAGCATCGACAATCTTATGGGTGGTTATAACCTCAACGTGTTGTTGAAGAGCCTGAACAGCCTTCTGATAATACTCAAACAGCTTCCCATGAATTGAGAGGAGGAAATTTCAGAAGCCTGACCAGCTAGCATCCAACCACTCGTGAGAAGTGGCTTTAGTGAGCAAGCAAAGTAGAGCTTGTTGAATATCAAGATCAAGTTCTCGGGAAAACATTGGATTGGCCTCCAGGATGTCTCAGAATGTTCTGAATACATAGGAAAACCGTTGGTAACAGCTGGGCAAGAGGGCCCAGTACACATGATGGTTCTGTGGTACCTCCATAGTCCCCCAAGATAAGATGTGTTCCTTCCATAACACCTCTACTCTAACTTTGGTAAAGTCTTGTCAATGATATTGGTCTGGACTGGCAAGATGTCAGGATTTGATTCCTAGTCTGATTTACTGGGATGACCAAAATGCAAATGTGAGTTGGAGGACACAACCATGGAAGTGAGAGCGAGAGCATGATTGTTGATGGGATGCATGGGTGCGAGAGGTCATAGGATCACCAAACAAGAATTCAGTCATCACGGAGGTTATGGTTCTGATACTTGTTGTGGGGTGCTGAAGAATCAACAATACACTACAAATGTGTAGACAGTTGTTTCAAGCCTAGGAAGACTCTACCAATGGCAGGGAACCTGAAGTGAGGCGATCGAAGGGCAGAGAGGAGATATCCAGGTACCACATTTTGCAGATAAGAGTATGAGATCATTGCGAATGAATGGCAATGTTTAGTGTCTGTAGAGGATAAGAGGCAGCTCAACAGCCTGGAGTTAAGTCAACAGAGGAGGTCAAAACGGCAAGAGATACCAACTCTCAATGAGCCATCCAGTACCCGTCGACGGGTAGTGTTGCGGGGTTGAATCAACCCACCAGGCAATGTTTGATTCGCCCTGTGATTTCCCAATGAACGCTGATCTTGGAATGGGTGGACTGGACTGCTATTGAGCTTAAGAGCCAAGGTGGTTTGAGAGTAGCACAGAAATAGGGAACAAGTGTGAGGGCGAGGGTAGCGACAAGCAGGTATTCAAGTATCAGGAAACAAGTGATCTTTGATCAGTATACAAGAAAGTTGATGGTGGCCCTTGGATGTGGGTTCAGTAGGTTAGGCTTAGTCAACGGAGCAATGGGAGGCCTTGAAGTGAAGATCTCCATCTGCTGGGGTAGCACCAAGGTTACAAGGACAAGTGAGAAGTATTTGACTGATTCCAAGTGCTTGGCTTGCAGATACAGAGTCAAAAGGAATATGGAGTCACGTTCAGTGGAGTACAATGTCCTGTGTAGCAAGGGTGTAGGATCGTTCTGGATGAACAAAGCGCTTCAGATATGTGCAAGTGCCACAAATCGGTGACCCAGAAGGAGTAGCTAGTTGTCAAATAGATAATCTTGTCAACAAGGGATTTGAGAGTGATCAAGGATGGAAGAGTTGATTTTCTTGATTGGTTTAAGCTCGTAGTTGGCCGGCCAGATTAAAACAACAAATCCTCCCAGTGTCCACCTTTGTGATGGGCAAGGAATGTCTTGCCACGCCACAAGGGGATGTCGTGGTGTCGTCAGAGGGCTGGCAAGCCTGGAGCCTGGAATCAAGGTGTGAGGACCTCAGTTGCCTCGTAGGTAGCCTGTAGTCACCACACACATATAAATGTGCTCCCGAGCCTGCAGCTGTCTGCAGTCTCAGGAGGTGAACAACCACTTGGTGTGCACACCTTTGCGTACACCCTAAGTGAGGAGGAACATGACCAAGTTGCATTCCAATAGAGAAAGAGTCTCGCTACTCAACCCTCTTTTGGGGCTGAGTCTCAAGAAGACCTGTAAGTTTAAATGATAGCCTACTTCATGCAGTTGGCGCACTCTCTGAGGAGGCTGAAGGTGAATACGCAGATAATGATGAATGAATTCTGAAAGAGTAACTACATGAATACATGAAGCAATTCGAACTCTGCTCAACCTATTCCCACACTCAATACAGAGTGATACTGGAGATTAACAGTCCCCAGTAAACACCTGTCACACCAGCACTACTCAGAACTCGACCTCTATGAGAGGGTCAAGTTACAAGACTCTATCTACTTCAAAATCAAGAGCGATCTTTGGTCGTGTTGTGGACTTCTTGTCAACGCAGGATGGCTGTGTAAGCAGCCATGCCTAGCTATTGAGTATCTCAGGGAGCTACAAGAGTAGCACCTGAGGACATGGTCTCTGTGTATTCGATAGTGGGGTTCCCTGCAGGGTCTCATACCTCAGGACTGGCTCTGAGGCTTGCCAGCCCTCTAAATGACATCCAACTCCCAAGCCATTGTAGTATATCATAGCAGCAACACATTACAGCTGGTTGCCAGTCTGAAAGCAGAACAGGATAATAATATGCAGAGAGATGTTGATAGATTGAGGATACCAACCTAACCTTCAATTGTTGATCCAATCAACAATGTCTGGAGACTGTTATGAGCGCCTTAGCATTAGCGTAAGGTAGCGAATAAGGCTTGTAAGTCTTTCGGGTATTCTTGCTAACAAGTACTCAGGCTACGATCTTGAGGTGGTAGAGGATGGCAAGGATGAGCAAACCGGTTGAAGGATACAACTAAAGCGCTGTATTGTTCAAGTGGACAAGCTAGCGAATACAGAGTAGCTAGTTGTCCTTATATACTACAGGAACAATGGAATATCGAACAATGTACCACAGACAATGATGAATGAGACAATGTCTAGAGACAATGGTGAGTGAGTTAAGGTTCAGGACAATGATACTGAACAATGGACACAGAACAATGAAGCCAGAACAATGGGGCAAAGGACAATGACGAGGCTGCATGTGACGAGTCATTGTGCGCTAATAATAGTATGAGATTGGAGATAAGATAATACCCAGGATCAGATAAGATAAGACAAGATGAAATGAGGCTAAGTATCATAGACAAGGGAAATGATACAAAGCAAAGGAAGTCCGATAAAAGAATGAAAAAGATAAGAAAATATACAAGCCCAGATGTGTTCACAACACCACCCCCTCTCTATAACTGACATTGTCCCTAATGTCCTAGTTAAGCCTTAGGGGCGACAGGGGTAGGTTCAGAAGGGTACCAGGTGGGGAGTTGAGGGCCCAAGAGATCGTTTGATCCAGCCAGACATTTTCCCTGTTTGAGCCAGTAGGAGTGGGTCCACTCGGCTGTCCGGAGCTCGGTTGCTGACGACGATATTTGTCCCATGATGAAGCCGAAGAGTCGATTCTCGACTCCAAGGCAGTGGGTGAATGGGACTGTAGGGGTTGACCAGTGTAAAGGTGGAAGCGAGGGGTTGCTGGCTGGTTTGTGATGAGTAGTGGTGGGTGACGATTGATGAGGATGCTTACGATGGTTGGTCTTTTTACACCAGTAAATGGTGTGTCCCCAGATCCCACATCCCCAGCATTTGGGTCGACGGCGATGTTTCTCTTTATTAGTCTGTGGCCAAATGTCTTCTGAGTCGATGATGGCATTGTTGTCCCATGCGTCGTTGTGGGTACAGTTCCATTCGTCTATGACTTCTTGTGACCAACCTTGGTCCCAGGTGTCGACTGGTGTGGGGGGTCATGTTTCAGTTGGTGGGGTTGGTAGACCCGATTCGGGTATAGACACTCGTGACGGTAATGATGGGTATTCTGACATTTCGCTCTGAACTAAAGCATATGTACCCGTGAGTGCGAATGGATGAGGCATTGGTAGACGAGGATTGGGGGCGTCCGCAGGTGATGCAGGTGGGTGTTCCTCATAGGAGGGAGGGGAGGGTGGTTCCTCGGTGCAGGTGGTAGTGGATTCGAAGTGTGTGTCTCCCAGCGTGGACAGGATGGGGGAGATCAGTTGGTAGTCTGATTTGTGGACAGAGTACGTGGGTGAGTCGGGGTGGTAGGATGCGCTGGATGCGATGTCAGTGTCGGAGTTGACGTGGGGGCGATTGATCTCAGCCGTTGGGAGTTTGGCGAGACTGAATTGAGTGAGAGGAGGGAGGATATCTGCGTTGGCCTGGAGGTCGTCTTTGGGGTTGTAGCGAATGGTGACGACAGGGACTGGGTACAATATCACTCCTTCTGCCGCATTGAGGAGGTTGCTGAACGTGGGTTGGTGTAAGGCAACGGTAAGGGCCTCGATCTGAAGTGGGTTGTTTCAGAGGGTCCATAGCGAAGCTTGCATATACCCTGCTCAGCGTAGTACGTCAGCGACAAGACCACATTCCCGTTCAATGGTGTCGGCACGGTCAACTATGTCGCCGTGTTCATTCTGGGTGTAGCGGGGGCTGATAAAGAAGTGGGTGCGAGGGGTGATTTGGTTGAACAGGAAGAGGGCGTCGGTGACTGCGAGCATAGTGATACTGGGGGATGTTTGGTTGGGAGATGGAGATAAGTGATGGTCGAGTTGGAGTTTTTTGACTGGGTGGTTGCTGGTGCTGTCGGAGTATTTGCTGAGGAATGGAGTTTTGCAGCCTTGCTAGGTGTGCTTTTATACGTTCTGGGTTCGGACGTTTTGATAGTACTTCGGGGATATGTAGGTAGTTCTCCCTTGTGGTCTGTTCCACTTCCCTGTTGATCCAGAAGCGTATCAATTGCTCTTCAGGCACCTGGAGTAGTGTGAGTGCGATTTGCAAGGGTTTCGGTGCCTTTGGGTTCTTCTGATGGGATTCCTTAACCAGTTTGGCTGAGTTGTGTAGATCGCCAATGTCTTCCCAGGTGTTTTCTGAATTGGGATAGCCCTTCCATTTGATGAGGTATTTGATTTTCTTCGTCTTGCCAACGAACTTTGATTTGACCACCTCTTCTACTTCGTATTCCTCTTCGCCTTCTACTAGGTCGGGAGGCAGCTGTGGGAAGTTGACTCCATATTCCTCGGTTTCTCGATATGGTGTGAGTAATCTTGCGTGGAATACTGGGTGGATTCTCCATTTCTTTGGTAGTGTCAGTTTGTAGGCGCCGGATCCAATGACAGCCTTGACTGGGAAGGGTCCATGTCATTTGGGAGATAATTTGGCACTGGGGTATTCCGTTTTGACATTCTTTCCTTCTAGCCAAACTTTGTCCCCTACTGCAAAGTGTGGTCCTGTAATTCCGTAGGTGTCATGTTGCTTCTTCATTGCTTCGGCCGCAATACATAGGCAGGCTTCTGCTTCTTGTCGAGCCTTCTTTAACTCTTCTAGACGTTGATCTGCCATTGGTATGTCTGGTACCGATCTGAATGATCCGGAGGTTTTGGCGCGATAGCTGTGCATGAGTTTGAATGGTGTCTGTTTGGTGGTGGAGTGGATTTGTGTATTGTGGGTTAATTCTGCCGTGTAGAGTAGCGATGGCCAGTTGTTTTGGGCACGGTTGCAGTAGGCTCGGAGATAAATTTCCAATTCCCGGTTTATTACTTCTGTAGCTCCGTCTGTTTCTGGGTGGAATCCTGTGCTGAGTGCTGATTTGATGTCAAGTCTTTCTAGAATGGCTCGGAACACTTGTGACACAAATTGCAGTCCTTGATCTGATATGATCTTGTCAGGCAGTCCATAACGTCTGAATGGTCCCTCCATCAGAATTTTGGCTGTTCCATCGACATCGATAGTTTTGTTGCAGGGTGTGGCGACAATGGTTTTGGTATACCGGTCTGTTATGACATGGATTGTGTCGTAACCATCTGCTTCTGGCAGTCCTGTGATAAAGTCTTGAGTTATGATTTGCCAGGGGCATGTTGGGATTTCTGCTGGGTGTAGTGGTTCCTGAGTGGGGTTTGTGTTTGGCTTGGTTGATTGGCAAATGGCGCATCCATCCACGTAATTCTGTACAAAGATAGACATTCCCGGCCACCAGTAGTCCCTTTGTACTATTTCCAACGTTTTATATCTCCCGGGATGTCCCATCAAGACAGGGTCATGACAGGATTTGACTACTTTGTGTCGTAGTTCCGTGTCTTTGGGAACGTAGATCTTTCCTCAGTAAAGAATTAATCCATCTTCCTGATTCCATTCTTCTAATCCCTTCTTCAGGGATTGTGGTCCTTGCTTCTTTATGATGTCCAGGGCATTTGCTACCAATTCATCTAGTTCTGTATGGTTCTGAATTTCCTCTTTGAGTCCTAAATCGCCTTCTAGTGTTGTGACTGCTGTCTTGATGGTGATTTGAACCTGTCATGCCAGTATGGGGGAGTGGGTTGAAGTGTTTCCTCGACCTGTGAGGTTGATTGTTTTTGCGAAAAGATGGGGTCCTAAAAGTATTCTGTCTGAATTGTCTGTATCCACCCCCTCCTTATGGTCTTGTCGTCTCGAAAGACCGTCAGATTTGTTCGTCTTCCCCGGTTTGTGGATTAAATTGAAGTTGAATCTCATCAGGAATTGAGCCCATTGAGCTTGTCTTCAGCTTAGTTTTTGCGCATTTCGGAAGTATTCAAGGTTCTTGTGATCGGTGTATATCTGGATGGGATGTGTACATCCTTCCAGGTAGTGTCGCCATGCTTCTAATGCTTGGATTATTGCTAGCAATTCCTTATCATAGTTGTCATAGTTTCGTTCAGCGTCGGTTAATGATTTGGATAGGTAAGCGACTGGGTGCCATTTGCCATTGGATTCCTTTTGTGTTAATACGGCTCCCGTCGCGTAATCAGATGCATTGCATTCAATCTGGAATTCTCTGGTGGTGTCCGGCATGACTAGTGTCGGGGATGAAGTGAATGCCTTTTTTAAGGTGTCGAAGGACTCTTGACATTTGGTCGTCCATTCCCATTTGTGATCTTTCTTGGTTAGTTTGAATAATGGTTTCGCGGTTTTCAAGAAGTCCTTGATGAAACATTGATAGAAGTTGCAGAATCCTAGGAATGATTGAACTTCCTTGACCTTCTTCGGTTCCAGCCATTCTGTGATTCCTGCCACCTTGATTGGGTCCATTTCGACTAGGTTCTGGGATACAATCAACCCTAGGTATTCGATTTTTGGTACTTCGAATGTGCATTTTTCTGGTTTCAGGTATAGGTCGTTGTTGTGAACACGTCTAGGCTTGTATATTTTCTTATCTTTTTCATTCTTTTATTGGACTTCCTTCGCTTTGTATCATTTCCCTTGTCTATGATACTTAGCCTCATTTCATCTTATCTTATCTTATCTTATCTTATCCGGGTATTATCTTATCTCCGATCTCGTACTATCATTAGCGCACAATGACTCGTCACACACAGCCTCGTCATTGTCCTCTGTCCCATTGTCCTCTGTCCCATTGTTCCGTCTTCATTGTTCTGTATCCATTGTTCAGTATCATTGTCCTGAACCTTAACTCACTCACCATTGTCTCTAGACATTGTCTCGTTCGTCATTGTCCATAGTACATTGTTTGATATTCCATTGTTCCCATAGTATATAAGGACACCTAGCTACTCTGTATTCGCTAGCTTGTCCACTTGAACAATACAGCACTTTAGTTGTATCCTTCAACTGGTTTGCTCATCCTTGTCATCCTCTACTGCCTCAAGATTGTAGCCTGAGTACTTGTTAGCAAGAATACCTGAAAGACTTACAAGCCTTATTCGCTACCTTACGCTAACACTAAGGCACTTATAACACTTGGACAAGCTCTTACCAACCCTACTCACTCTACGATACCGATGCAGTCAGGATCTGCAAGTTCATCATCCATCAATACACCATCCAATAACATACTCATCGACTTTGCAAGCTTCAGCCTTACAACTTGATCAGTGCGCACAGAATACCACCCACACACCCTATATACATCCAGTTTGTCATCTCCCTTCTACGATCCCTCAGTAACATACTCATTGACTTCACATCGTGACTCGATCGGTACCTACGAGAAATCCAACAGAAGTATGATGAACGCAACAACCAGAAGAAAACTGGCTTTGATCAAAGCCACAATCGCCACCGCACTCAACCTCCTAGCCTATAAACTTTACCCACCAGCTGAAAAACTACAGCCCCGACCACAGAGAGCCTATCCCAAGATATATTGGTCCCAAGATTCACTACTGTAGATTAATTAGCCAACACATTAGCCAACACAAACTCTAATCATTCTATACTCGCTATCTATAACAGACCTATCAGAAATCCCTGATGTATTCGCCGAACTACAACCAGACTCGGTAGACATTCTTGCAAACGTTCACAAATACTTGCAATCAGCCACCACCACAGAACCAGAACCTGTACCAAATGCACTCCTGCACTCAGAAACTGCCTCTCCACCAGCAGAACCACCCATGTCACCATCAGAAAGTTTTGCCCTATCATAATCCGTATTCAAGACCAGCAACTTCAAGGACTCCTCAGATACAATCAAACTCAGCCTCGCGACTTCTATCACGCACCCCATCCTGACCACATACTAGGGGACCCATTAAATACATTCCCACAAGTCCAGTAAACACATCAAATCTATCGACACCATTTCCAAAAAGAGGGAAAACGATCAGATCAATTTTCAAGACGACGGATCTATTGGAACTAAACATCCATTCATTGCACCAGCTGACCCATTTCAATTGGTCCTGTTCCAGCACCGCCACCTATCATCATAGCTACTCAAACACTCAAAGGACCTAAACTTGCCCCACCAACCCCTTTTACTGGAGATCGCTGTAAAACCGATAAATTCTTATCAGAAGTCAAACTTGTAATCAGTGCCAATACAGGAGACTTCCCAGACAAATGGTCAAAGGTTGCCTATAGCTTATCCTTCATGAAGGAAGGAACAGCTGGGTCCTGGGTGATGAAATTACTGGAGGATATAGACAATCAGGATGCTACAGCCTTAACCATAAAGAACGACTGGAAAGAGTTCACCACAGCCTTGAAAAAGTTGTTCAGCGAATTAGACAAAGGAGCAATGGCAAGGATGCAGATTCAGAATCTCCAACAGGGACCAGCCACTGTCAACCAATACATTGCCAAATTCGAAGATCTTGCTTGACACACCCAATTCGACGACCAAGCCCTGAAAGAATATTTCAAACAGGGATTAAATTGGGACATCCTCAAAACTCTTGTACATCTGCCAATGCAACCAGATACATTGACCGAATTCAAAGCCGCCGCAATCAGAGAAGACTTACTTCAAGAACAAGCCAGGAACGAAGAATCATGGCGCTTCCGTAAATCCAAACCCATCTATCCCGACACACACAAATATCCCCCATCTCACAATCAAAGTCATCGACCCACCCTCTTCGATACGAGTGTACTCCAAGTTAGATCTAAGATGGGGATACAATAACGTCAGGATCAAAGAAGGGGATGAATGGAAGGCCGCATTCAAAACCAATCAAGGATTATTCGAACCCAGAGTTATGTTCTTCAGCCTCACAAATTCCCCAGCAATGTTCCAGACCATGATGAACGAACTATTCAAGGAACTCATCGACGAAGGCCACGTCGTTGTATATCTCAACAACATCCTGATATTCACCAAAGACCTCACGCATCACCGACAAATCCTGCACTGCATCATGAAGATCCTACAGGACAATGATCTATATTTGAAACCAGGAAAATGCACATTTGAAGTACCAAAAGTCAAATACCTAGGGTTGATTGTATCCCACAATCTAGTTGAAATGGACCCCATCACGGTGGCAGGAATCACAGAATGGCCAGAACCGAAGAAGGTCAAAGAAGTCCAATCATTCCTGGGATTCTGCAACTTCTATCGACATTTCATCAAGGACTTCTCGAAAATCACGAAACCATTATTCGAACTAACCAGGAAGGATCACGAATGGGAATGGACAACCAAATGTCAAGAATCCTTTGACACCTTAAAAAAGGCATTCACGTCATCCCCGACACTAGTCATGCTGGACACCACCAAAGAATTCCAGATAGAATGCGACGCATCTGATTATGCAATGGGAGCCGTATTAACACAAAAGGAATCCGACGGCAAATGGCAACCAGTCGCTTACCTATCCAAATCATTAACCGACGCTGAACGAAACTATGACATCTACGATAAGGAATTGCTAGCAATAATCTGAGCATTGGAAGCATGGCGACACTACCTGGAGGATGTACACATCCCATTCAGATATACACCGATCACAAGAACCTCGAGTACTTCCGAAATGCACAAAAACTAAGCCAAAGACAGGCTCAATGGGCCCAATTCCTGACGAGAGATTCAACTTCAATTTAATCCACAAACCAGGGAAGACAAACAAATCTGATGGTCTTTCGAGATGACAAGACCATAAGGAGGGGGTGGATGCAGACAACTTGGACAGAATACTTTTAGGACCCCATCTTTTTGCAAAAACAATCAACCTCACAGGTCAAGGAAACACTTCAACCCACTCCCCCATACTGGCACAACAAGTTCGAATTGCCATCAAGGCAGCAGTCACAACACTAGAAGGCGATTTAGGACTCAAAGAGGAAATTTAGAACCATACGGAACTTGATGAATCGGTAGCAAACACCCTGGACATCATAAAGAAACAGGGACCACGATCTCTAAAGAAGGGATTAGAAGAAGGGAACCCAGAAGATGGATTGATTCTCTACTGAGGAAAGATCTATGTTCCCAAAGACATGGAACTACGATGCAAGGTAGTCAAATCCTGTCACGACCCAGTCCTGATGGGGCATCCCAGGAGATATAAGATGTTGGAAATAGTACAAAGGGACTATTGGTGGCCAGGAATGTCTATCTTTGTACGGAATTACGTGGATGGATGCACCATTTGCCAATCGACCAAACCAAACACAAACCCCACTCAGGAACCGCTACACCCAACAGAAATCCCAACATGCCCCTGGCAGATTGTAACTCAAGACTTTATCACAGGACTACCGGTGTGGGGTACTCGGGGTTCGTAAGTTCCGAGTGAGGGGTAGTTGTTCGTCTTCAATGGAAATCGAAGAACGGGAGGGATCAGTGTTTCGGGATGCGGGAATGTGTAGGACAGACTAGGTAGGGTCCGGAAATGATGTGTCCAGTAATCGGAACACAAAGGGAAACTCGACTCGACACAGCGATAGTGGAGGAGTAATCCCGAGGGGAGGGTGCGCTACGGCGAGTACTTGTGCAGGTGTCCGAAACGTCGGGAATCGGGTCGGACTGCTCGGAAATCTAAGGACGCGATACGACGAAACTAACTGTAAGACGTGTGACGAAAACAAACTAAAACGAAAGGAAAACGAAGAAATCGAATTGAAACGAACTGAAACTAATACGTCGGGATAGGAACGAAAGGGAAACACTAATCGGAACGAAATAAGATCGGAAATCCCGAAGGTAAAGGAGTCCGAAGCCCGAGACAGTTAGATTCCGAG